>VZSE01007177.1:1515843-1700392 GCA_013398275.1 Promerops cafer | reverse complement strand
TCCTCATCCCGGCCGCCCCATGTGCGCCTTCCGCCGGCTCCGCGCCGTTTCCCCCGGCGGGCGAGGCGGTGCGCGACAGCCCGGTGCGGGGCCCGCGGGCCGGAGCCGGGCGATGCTGCTGATGCTGCTGGTTCTGCCGCCGCCGCGCATCGGGGACGGGGCTTGCAATTCCCGTTCCGGTCCGTCCTCCGCGGCGCTACGTGAAATGCGGGGGGAACCGCGTGGAGAGCCCGCGGGCGGCTCCCTGCCCGGGGGCCCGGCCCGCTGCGCCAGGCGGTGCTGGGGCGCTCACCTGCGGGAGTCTCCCCGGACTCCCCCCGCAGCGCCGCCCTTCCGGAGCCCGCCCGGCCGCGACCTGAGCAGCTCCAGCCTTCCCCGAACCGCGGGGGGCTGAGGTCATCCCCCGCTTCGGTAGCAGCACCGAGGGAAGGAGATGTTCAAAGCGATGTCGATTTGTACCCAGCATGTTGCAGTCGGACCCGTTTGGGCTTTTGGTCTGGGTTCAGCTGCTCGTTCTGACTACGCAGTGTAATTACCTTGTCTTCCCAAACTAACTCCTCTCAGCAAAACAGGAGGACACTCGGGTTAAACTTACTAGGACCTACTGCCCTTTCAGCTTTGTCACATCAAACAGTGGGAAATGTGTATCAGACTCATAACGTTGACATGTCCAGAACAACTATTGAAAAATAAAGCAACATCTAACTTCCTTGCTTTCTGCCCTGCATGTAGAAAGCTGTCGCTTCAGCTACAGTCCCTGTTCCTATTGGTGGCTAAAATATTTCTGAATGTCTAGGTCTTAATCCTGCAGTAAGAATTTTCTTTCTGTAACCACAGTACATAGCTACAAATTGTGAGAAGTAGTCCTGTCCTTTTCCATGGATGAGATCAGTCTTGTCCATCCACAGAACCGTCTTGTTCAGGAAGCATTTCTCACATATGCATAAAATAGTAGAAGAGGCAGTAGAAAGGATATTTTAGGAGAATAGGGGGAGATAAGGGAAAGCTTGAAGGCAGAACAGGAAAACTCTGAACGATGAAGGTGGGATGGGAGGAAACAGCATAATGCTCTTTATGTAAAAGTAGGACTGGAAGGGACCTTGCAAGGTCAGCTCCTCCGTGGCTCTGCCCCAAGGCACAATCAACTACATGTATGTGTCATTCTTGACAAGTGTTTGTCTAACCCATTCTGAAGTCCTCCAGCAATAGCACCACTCCAGCCTCCTCAGGCAATCTGTTTTGACTTGCCATTGCAAACTGTTCCTTAATGTACAACCTAAACCTCCCTTGCTGTGATTTCAGAGTATTACATTAGCCACCAAAGAGACGGCGAGCAGAGTATTCACCACAGTCTTTACACAGGTACAGCCCACTTCCAGGAACTGTTCTTTAGGCACTCCAGGACATCTCAAGAGCTGATGTATCCTCCTGCTTTCATCAGGACTGTCTTCAACTGATTTGTATCTTATCTGCAGTCCAAAGCTGGAGCCAATAAGCTACTTGGGATCTTGTAATTTTTTATAAGAAAAGAAGGATAATCATGCACATGTCACAGTATGTACTCTTTTTCCATGCTTCTGTATGGAATGCAAGCTTTGGTTGTAACAGCAATATGACTTAGTGATAAAATTTAATCTCTGGTTGGTTTTGTTTCCCTCAAGATCACCTAATCCATTGTTCATATTTCTATGGATGAATATTTCTCCATTTTTTACTGTCTCTATAGAATATAACTGTTCTTTCCAAAATATTTATCCAGTTTGTCAAAAACACTTTGAATTTAAGCCTGTAATATGTAATGTAATAAATTGTAATAAATGTAATAAATTTGTTCAATTCTACAATCCAGACTGTTAGCAGGAACTTTAGTTCCTCACAGAGCTCTGCAAAATATATGTTCCTACATTTAAGAGAATGCCGTTGATACTTTACTCTCTCTGTAGTTTCCAGACAATTTGAAATACCTAAGTAAACTAATCTTGCTTAGATGATTGTCATGTGCAAGACTTGTTCTATTGTCTTGGTAATGAAGGATGTACTTCATTGTTGCCTTTTCTGTAAGGACAGGCTGTAATTGGTGGCTAAAATATTTCTGTAATTGCCAGGCTGTAAGGACACCACAGAAGAACACCAAAAAGGCTATGCAAGCATTTACACTTTTTTATTTTTGCACCTAACCAGTAAGTTATTCAGTTCAACTGAATTTTAAAAATATGGGTTTATATTCAAGAGTTGAATCCATCCAAAGACTAGAGTACTCAGAAAACCAGAGGGCATTGATTTTGTCAGAAATTCCACTTACTTTTTTAGTTCATCATCCAGAGTTAGGAAATTTACCAAGCATATTGGAAATTTTGATTCAGCTGCCTTTTTGTCTGAAGACATTCAGCCCTGATGTTCTTCCACTCAGTGCAAAAAGCATAATAGCTAAAACCATCCTAAGTATAGAAATGATTGCTATGAGATCATATAATAATTGTGTAGAGAAAGTAGGACTACTGGCAAGAAAGATTTAGGAGACGTTGCATCTGGAATTCCACCACTTGCCAGTTATGTCTGCCTCTGGAAGCTGAAGTGAATGCAGACATTGACTCTCAAGAGATGAAATTCAGTTAAATTTCCTGAATCCTGAGAACGATTTTGTAGTAAGGTTCATAGGCTACAGTTGGCAAATTCACGTCTGCTTTGTAAAGAATTAAAGGCATATTTTTCAGCATTTTTTTTTAACATAGTCTTAAGCCACCTAGCCCTATTAGGCAGTGCTGAATTTTTAAAGCACTAAGGTAGTGTAAAGGAAGGAAGGAAAAAGAAAACATCACTGTTGTGTGAGTTAAAAGCTGCAAATATACAAGACATGCAGCAATAACTTATGCTTGCCCTAGAAGAACTTGCATTGGAGCTGCAGAATATACCATTTCTTCAGTGGGAATATGTTCAAACCTTCAGGTATTTGATGTTTGAAATATCAAGCCATAAATGATAAATAATGAAAGAGCAGCATCTGGAAACCATTCGCATGTTGGCACTGCAATTTAGTCTATTGGGGACACATTTCCACTCTTCCATGTTCTCCAAAGACAAAACTTCCACTCAGATTTCTGATATGACCTAGGACAGAAAAGAAGAGTGTAAAACACCCTAACAGGGATAAGGGCTACCAAGCAAGAAGGCCGTGAGAAACTGTTCAGCCATGCATTTCTAACCAAGAAGCTGAAGTCCTCCAAGGTAAATTTTCTGATATTATGGCTTTATGTATAGAATTACTCAAAAGGGACCCCAGGTCATGGCTGATCAATTCTCCTCACGCAGGAAATCCACTATTCAGTGCATTTATTGCAGAAGCAAAACTCTGCCCTCACATGTAAGACAAAGTACCCACCTGCACATTCACTGTTACAAACATCAGAGGTTGATGTGCTCTCAGCAGAGGATGAATCTAGTAAAATGATGATTAACCATCTGTAATATTACCGTATAAAAGAGTGTATAAAGGTAATGGAATGGGAGTTCACTTTGATTATAGTATTTACCTCTGGGTAATGCAGGATGTAAAATGACCAGGTCTGTTCCCATGATTTTTTTGAATCTGCTCAGTGGGAGAAAGCGTTGCAAGCCACTCTCAAAGGCAGGAAGAACAGCAAAGGGATCTGTCCTTTTGCTAGTAGGACCCTGATCTGAAACAGAGTTGCAAACAACTGGTGATTCTGGTATTTAGGGGACTGACATGCTTCATCACACCTGGTTTTCATCCTCAGACATCCAAGGGTCTCTCAGAGCACCTCACATCCTCTGCCACTTGTCTTAAGATCACTTAAACCTCAAGAGAAAGGCGCGATGATGGTAGCATAGCAAAAATGGAAATTTGATGGGAAATAAAGTACTCTTGCACAACAGTTCAAAATTCAAGATCCTCCAAACTCCCACAGAGAACCTTTATTTTCAATACCTTCTACGGAGAAAAGTTTCAACATATTCATCTCAAAAAATGAAATGCTTTTTTATATGTAGACTCTGGCTATAAATAAAAATACATACAACTTTTTTTATTGACTTTCTAAGTCATTTGGTCTTCCTCTGTCTCCAATTTTGTCATCAAGTGTCAAAATCCTCCTCACATATTTGTATTGCTGCTGTGGGAATATGTCTTGTAAATGTCATTTTTTGGGGTTTTCTTGGAATCAAACTCTTGTTCTCAAAGTTAACTGAGAAGCTAGGAGCCCACCTACACGTATACGAAATCAAGAAATTGAGTTCCCAGAGCACACTCGAGAGAAGTTCCTTTTATCAAGGTTTTTAAAATTTGGCTTCTGTTTTTTAAGTTACTAGGTTTGTCAATATTGCATAGAGCCAGAAAATTTCATTGAGAAGTATACTAAAAACATTTATTGAAATTGAAGCATTGTAAATCTGAAGACCTCTTCTTTTTAGCTAGTGGAAATTTTCTAGCCACAGTACTCTTAAAGGTCCATTACCTTAACAAAAGTTTCATAAAAATGTAAAAGCCTAAATCATATGAAAATATTATTGGGAAAGTTGTATGTCCCATCCCACATCCCATCCCCAAACCTTTCGCATTTAGAAAACAGCATCACTGCTATTCCAGAATTATAAAGTTTGATTAAAATTCAGAAGAAAAACTCCAGAAAAGTCACATAGAACATGAATGAGTAATGATAACACCACGAATTATTTCCACTTTCAGAACTTTGTTCTGTTTGACTAGCTGGATGATGGATGATTGCCTCTTTATTGTTGCTGTGCCACTATAAACTCAAGAAAGCAAACAAAAATGCTGATGGATCAGACTTTTTGCCAGTTACCTCACAAGCTGCAGATTCACTACTGCACAAAAGAAATCACTGAAATGTAAGGGTAATCAGAAAAGTTTATTTTGAGAGAGAAAATCAGTACAATGTCAAATATTTCTAAATAGCTCAGTAATCATAAAACACTGATGTCAGGAAAAATAGCTGCTCATTCTTCCTTTCACATAAATCCACAGTAATTTGGGCCTAAATATGGTACAGGAACATGGCATTTGCAGAAATTTGGATGAAAAAAAGTTATCTTCTTTTAGATCATCTTTTTCAACAAACAGAAGCATTAGCTTTGCAGGAACAGAAAAAACTCAGCTCTGTGATAGTTAGGAAAAGCATTTTGCTTTTCTGAAGATCAGCCCTCCTTTTCAGTCTTCTTGCTGTTCCATTTCAGAAACCTTGCTATACATTTTCCAAGTATCTAGTAAGACCTCACATCAACATTACTGTTTTCATATGCGAGAGTCTCCTTTGTCTGATAATGCACTGAGCCTTCACACTTTTATCATACAATCTGATCCAGGTTGGATCTAAAATAACATCATATTACTGGAAACAAAACAGTACATTCTGCAAAGCTTCCTTAACAAGACTGAAAGTCTCATCTCACCAAACTTGTAAAATGTGCAGAATATATCAAAAGGTAACAGATGTCACCTTCAGTTCCGATTTTTCACTAGAGGCATCGCCAACAAACTTCAGAGATGTCTACACTGATAAATAGGAGAGCAGAATGGGCTAGAAGAAGCTCCTCACTTCTTAGTTGCTCATTTGCCTTCTGTTTTGTTTTGGGCTGATGCTGGGCTGGGCTAAGCCTGGATCCTGCATTGGTAATCATTTATTTCAATTGAAAATGTAAAAGGATGAAT
The DNA here is from genome assembly GCA_013398275.1 of Promerops cafer. NCBI lineage: Eukaryota > Metazoa > Chordata > Aves > Passeriformes > Nectariniidae > Promerops > Promerops cafer. The sequence continues at coordinate 1,694,706 of VZSE01007177.1, read as the reverse complement.
GGGTGAGGTGGTACCAGGTTGTTCATACCTCTGTTGTCCTCATGCATTCCCAGTCTGCTGAGCATCACATACCCCAAACCCTTGTCATGTTCCTGCCATTCCCTAGGGTACATTGCATGTCTGAGGTCTGAAAAAAATCCCTTTAGTGGCTTGCACAGAGACCTCGTGTCACTTCAAACACTGTAATGGCCTGCATCTTTTTCTCTCCCTCTTGTGTCAGAGCTCAAGACAGAACTCAACAGCTTGAGAAGTGGGCACACTAAAATGTTGGTTTGCTGCTTAGAGTTCAAAATGACATGTAGTATTCCCCTAGCTTACCAAGGCTGACAATTTCTGTGGCAACCTAGGACAATGAATGCTGTATAAATACCTTCCGCATTTGTAGATGAAGAAATTGTCAAAGAGAATTTAAATGAGGATCATAATGCTGACAGCTCCAGTTCCATCACTGCAAATTTCTAGTGTACATGTATATGAAAACATGAAGAAAATAAGAAGCAGCACATTTCTATAACATTAGTTCATTGAATTCTATTGTAGAGAGGCATAATAGATGCCACAGAAAGCAAGATGATGGTCTTTTATTTTGGGTGCAACCCAGCAATTACATAACCTGGGTTCTAATGACTGCATAGTGCTCCATAATTAAGGAGAAAATTTCATTTTATTTAAAATTATAATCACCAAATCCAGTGATTTCTGATGAGCTGTGTGAATGTGATTTGCAATATTGATTCTACCATATTCAAGTAAGAAAATAAATGCTGAAAGAAATAACGCTCAAGATAAGTATATTAGAAAGTATTTTTGTGAGGGATATTAGTAAGCTTTTTCTGCTTTTTTATGATTAACATCTTTGACATTTTACATGCAAATGCTGAAGAACAGAGATAAGCCAAGGCAGAACATAAAGGACTATAATGCCACTCAGAAAAAACACTTACTAGTATCTTTATTACCAATGGCTGCTGTCAGGTTGATCTAGTGTCTTACTAACCATATATTTTGTATTTCCCATGGAAGTTGTTATTCATATTTCAAAATAGCCTTCATAAGAACTGGAGGACTTTTTCAGATATTGCAATTCAGACATCACAAGCTGTCTTTTCAGTCTCAGACTCCATTCAGGCTCATAGGATATTCCACTGTAGTAAGACTCAGAATACATTAAAGTTTCAGAAGACATACAGAAGACATACAGCTATCACCAAATATTACGAAGGAAATAAAGATGAAACTGACTGAAGAGTTTCATCAAAAGCTGCTACAAAATTTTTAACTGATATGTTTAATTTCAGTGAGTTTCATATCAGCACAAAGGTGAGAAAATAAAGTATTCATGACTATCAGATGTAAAAAATGTTACAAAGTGATCCTAAATTTAAAGAATCTGAGGGTGGGGTAATTTTTTGTGGGTTTTTTTGGTGGGGGGAGTGTTCTCCTCATACTCTGAATAAAAGACTAGCTAATAACTATCAAGAAAGTGAGGGCAAAGAAAATTTTTGACTCCAGAAGATCAGAAGCAGCACCAGCTGCTGGAGCTGCAGAAACTTTACTTGAGAGCTGAGAGTGCTTAGACAACACTGAAATGTACATGGGGAAAGCCAGTAACATACTCTGCTGCTGCAATGTAAATCAATAAGGATTTTGTCCTGTCCTATCACTTCAGAGTTAGAGCTCTTGAACACATTCATATTGCTTGAGGTTTTTACTAAAAGTGACAACAAGAACCCCTTCATTTTAGCTACAGCGATCAGGAATAAATGAGAGGTGAATCAGGCTAAAGGCAATAAACCAGAAGTTGTTTGTGTGGCTTGGCAAACATTTTTTTTAAAAGCTAACGTTCTGAAAGAGAAACACTTTTCCATGGTATTGTCCAATCCTAATAAATGTAATTCAGAAAATTCCCCACCTCATTATTTAGAGGAAAGATTTTTTTATGACTAGGATACTGAGGACCCTCCATACCTTGGGGAACTAATTTTACTCCTTTAGTACAATATCAAGACAATCATTAGATGCTCAAGGATAAAAAATAGCTAAGAATAGAGCCAAATGGATTTTCAAAAACATTCATCCTGAAGTTAATGATAAATTTAAGAATAGCTAATGTTAAGAGCTCTTTATAAAGTGATTAATGAAGTCTGTCAAGTAGTAAATCCCAAAATCTCTAGAACTTTTTCCAAGTACATGCATCTGCAATTTCATATACAGTAGAGGAGAAAGAAAAAAAAAATAGGAAGAAGCTTTCTGCTGTAATTATAGATTCTTCTCAGTGGGAAAAAATTTCTGAATTTGAGTTGATGTGGAAGCAAATGGATTGGTTAAAAACCAAACCAATGGAAACCCCACCCTCACCAAACTGGAAAAAAAAAAAAATTAAAAGATGAGCATTGTAAAGGAACTTTTAAAATTTGAAACAGCAAAAAAATGTTAAGACTTTTTTAGACAAAGTTCAAAGAAAATACTCTGTTTCAACATTAAATACTCCATTTGGATGTATACAAGAACTTTTGCTTAGCCCAAAATTAATTTTCTTTTTCAGTTTTTCCTTTCAGCCATCATCCTCCTTCTCCTGCCTACACACATGCTTAGTTGAGGAGTTTTCACTTATGTCTTTCCTGTGCTTTAAATGACCTTGCATTGAGGAGCTTGGCACGTCATGAATGTACATGTATAATATTGGAGTGTACTCCCTGATTCATGTTTTTGTCCCGAAGAGTATATAATAAGCATGGGAAAACATGTCATACTAAGGAAGATAAAGAGTCACTACAGTTTGAACACCTCAGCAATAGGTAGGACTTCTGAAGTTTCTTACAAAATCTTCAACCTCATCTTCTCAAGGTTTCACACTTGAGTTAAATACTTTCCAGCTTTTGGGAAGGCACTAAAGCAGCTTGCATTAGTGGTGTTACATCTAATATAAATGTTTCAAACTTTTTAAGACCATTTGGCATCTAAGGCTAAGACTGAAGACAGCATCAGCCTATACATATAGGAGTTAATATGACAAATCAGCCTACTTCACAAAGAAAGGCCTCTCTTCAGATGATGTTTGTGTCTAAGAACAAGTTAAATTGTCATCTCTTCTCTCTTTTAGGGCTCATACTATGGCATTCTGCTAGCAGAGAACTTCCTTGCCAAGAAAGCAGGCCCCATCTGTCATTCACTCTTCTTGTTTCTCAGCCAAGTTAAAAAGCCTGACAGTTTCCATGAATAACAGTGACACATACTCTTCTATCTTGCAGAGAGGCACACATTTTATTGATGAAAACAGGGTGGGGAGGGGGGAATCCCTCAGTGTTTGCAGAGTTTTCTGAGCACTGGCTATGTCTGGTTTTGAGTGAAGATGTTACTGCCACTGTGTGTGTCAATGAGCCTGCTCATTGCTGTCACCGGGTAATTGCTGCCCTAGGCCACTGCTGCTAAGGACCTGCTTTCACACAAGATGTTTTGTAACCAACGCCCCGCGCTTTCACAAGAAAGATTCTTCTGTATCTGGGCTCCAACAGCTTTTAATACATAGTTCTTGGCCATGCAGGCGCATCTGCACTTAAAAAGCTACTTAAGCACAGTTTTTGAACACCTTAAAAGTATCCAAAAATCATAGCAGAGAGGTAAGTTTTGAGGGAAATGCTCCTAGAGAGCATGTAGAGAAAGCGCTTTTGCTGCTATCAGTGATTTTCTTGGTAGGTTTAACAAACACAATTGCATAAATATAGTTATAAAGGCACATCTATGCTACCTAATTTTCAAAACTACACCTACCTGTTTGATAATAGGGTTTTTTTGTCAGTGCAGAAGGCAATGGGAAAAAAATTCCAAGAAAGGAAAGCTTACCCCAAGCTTACCTAGCTTTTGTTATTAATAAGGCAACACTGTGTCAGCCATTCGTCAGTCTGGTTTTGGTCAATAGTTTATTAAACTCACTCATATCCCATATGAAATGTTTTTATGACAGAAAAGGGGAGCCAATCTGCATATAGGCCTCTATTTAGATGCATTTTTTATTATTGACAGGAGTTATTTGGTATTTTGTTTTTTTCCTTCATCTCTGTTCTTGAACTCCTGACTGTATTCTGTCAAGTCAACTGAGAAATATACTTACATCTTTAGGAGGTATGCCCTGTTTCGGATTGTAATTTAGATATACTTTTTTTTTCATAAATCTACCTTCACTATGTGAAATTCAGCTCTTGTAGAGGCTGATCAAACATCAGTCTTTGGTAAAAATGCTGCTGAATGTTATGTTACAAAAAGACGTATTTGCAAATTACACTTTGAGAGCCATCACCAATAGAGGAGAAGTTGAGGAATATAGGAAAATATAGAATACTATGAGGACTAGAATAATAAAAGTGAAACTGAGTTGAGTATAGTTTGGGACAATATCATATATAAAATGTCCAGAAAAAAAAAATCATGAAAATTGAGAACGAAATTTTGGCTAGTAGACTAAAATTTCATCAAGAATTAGAGGAAAGCAACTTAATTTTTTTTAAACTTGTTGCATCTGCTTGACTAATGCTACTCCTACCTCTGTCTGAAACTCTGCAAATTCTGTATTGCCCTTCTAGCCAAGAGCCAGGAGCTCTTTCTTACCTAGTCTTCCAATTTTTCTTTTAAGAATTAGTATTTCTAAACTGGATCCTTTTGAAAATGGTTACAGTTGAAGGTTCTGATGGCTTAGTCCCTTTGAAAAATCAGCTGCTAAATGAAAAGAAAGGGAAGCAGGCGTAGCACAGAAAGAAATATTTTTTCTGCCCCACTGGAATTGCTATTGAAACCAAGGGTCAAAGTGCTGTTTCAGGGAAGCAATAATGCTGCTTCTTCCTATTGGGTCACTCACTGTGTTCTGAGTCCCACAAGTTTACTATTTCATCTCTAGCTGATTCAGATCAAAGGTCCAGAATCAGAACACAAAATAGCTCTTTAGATGTTTGTTTGGTTATTTCTGAAGCAAGAAATCTGAGTAGAAATCAGAGTAGTTTCGGTCCGTGTCAGTGTAGAAGGACACTCTTGATAAGTTGAAAAGTGTCAAAGCTCCTCAGTGTATATCATGATAAATTCAAACATGAAAATTCTACTTTTGGTGGGAATTTGCCTCATAAAGTTCCCAGTCTAACAAGGTCTCACATACTGTGGTTTTTCATGGCTGGCGTGTCAGGTATTTTGCATGGCCAAAGCTCCACTGAAGTTCAGCAAAACAGTACTTGCCAGTAAGTTTCAGAAAATTATCTCTCAGAAAGCCTACTTTAGAAAGAGGGTGCCTGAAGTAAGGTGGAACTAGACTTTACACACTTTTATTCATATGGCATAGTCACAAAATGCTTAAAATTCTGAAAAATTGAACTTCATAAAGTGACATGAGTTGCCAATATTTTGGAGCAGAATGTGTTTTGAAATATGATCTATCACGGGCAGGCTTGGTTAGTAATACTCCTTGCTTGGTACACACCCAAATCTGTATCAGGTAGAACAACTGATGAATCCTTCCCATACACACAAAGCATGCCCTAAAGCTAATAACTCCTATTTCAGCTGCTGGTGTCTAAAATACAGTGAGCCTAACAATGTGAACTGTGTTATGTCCTCATTTGAGGGAATACTCGGAGATGAGTAATATGTGACATGTCAGTATGTGCAACCATTTTGTTGTATTTCAAACTTCATTAAAGGTTATTTTTAAATGTATTTTTCTTAAAGGCATGGGAGAAAGGAGTTAGCCCTTTGTGGAAGACAGCAATAGAATTTAATAGATGAGGCTAGTGTGGAAATGATACAGTATGAAACATGAAATTAATGGTATAACAGCTTTCAAGATGGAATCAACAACAAAAAGCTGCCCCAAAGCAGACTACAATTCTGCTGTTTTGATATACATCCTGAGATAGTTCAGTAAGAAAACATATTTTTATGACTAGCAGAAGTTCATAAACATAGGAAAGTGATGATGAGGTTAAAGAACTTTATAGAATTGTTTCATGAATAGGAATGTACTAAAACAGCTTCTTCGCTGATCACGTAAAAGATTTTTTTTTTGGTCATTTTTGTACTTGTAAATAATGTCTCAAAAATGCATTGATTTGCAAACTTGGCTTTTGATAGCTTAGCAGCCTTTCTACTCTTAGTAAATATTTCTGCATAAAACATCATGCTCTTTTGAAATCTTGTGACTCTGAAGTTATACTACACATAGGTAGGGTAGAGATAGTAATATAAAGACATATATGTTTAGGATTCAAGTGGTATGATGAGTGTCAACAGTGCAGTTGCAGTTACAATTGGTAGCTCCATGGTGGAGCCAAAAGCATGAGCTTTACACTTACTGCTGAGAGAGAATTAGAAACATGTGAGAGCATCCAGCTTCCTACAGGGTAACTTAGTTCCAGCATGCCCTACAGAACAGTGATTTCTTAAACTAAGCTGCAACTGAAGTGTGTCAGGAAGTCTGTTTCATTACCTGAAATAGCTAGTTGTTTTTGTAGTGTGCCAGTCAAATTTCATTGCTACTGAGTGTATCATGTTTTTATATCATGTCGCAGCAAGGGGAAAATTTCCATTTCAGAGAGGAAATCATACAAACAAAGCCATTTCACAAAGAGTTCAGACTATAATCAAGTGTCCTGGGGACAATCAGCCTCTTTGATTTCAGATAAATACTTTCACATGCCAGAGAAAAGCATCATTCAGTATAAAGCATCTTAATTGAGATGAAGTGCATAAGTTCATTTACTAAAGTATCATTCCGAAAGTAGCTTCATAAAGCAAAGGGTATTTTTTTTCTATTCACAAACATATTTTAAAATACAAAGAACCATATACATCAATTTTTAGTGAAGCATTGATCTCATTTGCAAAGCTGAAAGCTGTTTTGTTCTTGGAAATTATTACTTTTTAAGCGTTATAAACTTTAATGTTCAGATACACATTAAAATAATATGAACAAAAATAATGACATAAAATTAAAACAATTCCAGGTTATTTTTGTACTAGCAATGTACAGTTATTTAATGAAAAATAAAAAAGCACCAAAACTAAAGTCATGACAAGCTTGAATATGCTCCCCATGCCAGGGAGCCTGTGTATGCTCCCCAGTTCAGGACAGATTATCCTTAGAAGGAGAATAGGTGATTCCTAGTGCATTTCTTCTTGTCACATTGGGGATACCCAAAAGAAAATGCACTACCAGTTTACTACATTGCTTGTGAATTTGTGGAAACAGAGTTCAGATGGCAAATTATTAATCTGGATCAACCACTGAGTCACAGACAGTTCAGCCTGTTTGTTGCCAGCATAGGAGAGCAAATTAAAATTAAAAAGCGTTTGAGAGAGAGAGCTGCTTGTTGTTGCACGGGACAGTACAGTCTTATGGCTTTGTGAACTTTCACTTTGAATACTTACCAGAAGACTCACTTTTGTCTGATTACAGTAGGTTACTTCTTGTTCTAAAGCAAGCAAAGAGTACACTCAGTTGAGGAGCCCAAGTTTCAATTCCTAGTCACATCTGGAGAAGATTCCTTTGGCATTGCCCAAGTCTTTCCTGGCTGATTTAAAGAATTAACAGTATCCTCCCATGTTTCTGACAGTGTCCTCACTGGTAATTAACTCTCTAGCAACAACATTTGTTTCTCATTTAAGTGTAGTAACAGTGTACCACTTCCTCAACTTTCGGGAGATAGAATTTTCAGGGCTGTGACCTTTAAAAATACTTATAAAAGCAAATGAGCTGTGAAAACGGGTTGTATTTGTTTGTATGTGTGATAGTCATTCAGTATACCAGCAATTAGGGAGAATATCCAGTTTTAGGTTGAATGTGCAACAGGCATGCACATCCTCTACTCATTTTGGAAGGGGTACTTCCTATTCAGAGGTAGATACAGAGTGCTAACAGAGTACATTTTCATATATAGCTGTTGGTCTATCATACCCAGTCCATCTCCATTCATGGAAAACATTCATTTAAACACTAGATATTGAAACATACATTGCGAGTTGGTAGTGAATTTCCATTTGTCTTAGTGTTAGAGGTTAAGTAAGCTCTGAAGTAAGATCAATCCTGAGAAGTACTGTTTGAACTAAAATATAACCTTCTAATTTGTAAGCTCTTCAGTTAAGAGATGTATCTACTTATGCAGTATTTCAGAGATGGGAGATAAGAAGCTGGAAGCATTACTACAGCTCAGGTGGGAGTGAAGGCTTGCGGGAATTAGCGCAAGATATTGTGCTAATTGCCTGGAGCAAAAGTAAAAATGCAACACTGAATTGCATGAAATTCTAAAGTTGTATGCTGCCTCTAATGACATACTTTTGCCAGAGTCCACTTCAATAGCAGAAGATTTCAGGATATTTGCAAAGTTTTTATTGCAGCACAATTAGTTATTGTGAGACACAGACTTGCTTCTGTTTGCACAGCTGGTGCAAAGCACAAGATCTGTTTTTGCAGAAGAGTGTACCACATGTGTGTACATGTGTAAGGGAGGAGGCCAGCCAGTGAGATTAGGCTGCATTTCCACTGATTATGATAATGAACTCAGAGACTAGCTGGACATCATGGAGGCTGTTGTATTAGCAACAGGGAGAAAAGGGTGCTGAAATGACAACTGTCATACAAACATCTACTCAGCATATTGCAAACAAATTCAGCTGAGCTGACAAGGAATATAAAACTGCCTAACCAATGCCAGTTGTTTTGCTAAGGAAAAGAATTGTTATGACTCATGAGTAGAGCAAAGGAGTTGCCTGAAATCTGTGAGAAAAAGTCAGAAGTGCGATGCTAAAAACTCACCAATATGCTGCTAACCAAGATAAAGAAGGTGGTTTAAAAAAAAAAGAAAAAAAAGAGGGAATCACTCTCTAAGTGAAAAATCTGTGCCTAAATCAAGCACTCATAATGTAAAACCTCAATGCATATGAATCACTGAAGATACAGAGTTTTAAAAAACATATATAGGAAAATGTGGTAATTAAGAAAGATGACAAAAATAATTGAAAATAGTTACTTAAAAGAAAACATTACCAGGATAAGGTAATTCTTCTGGTTTTCCAACATGCATAAAGAAAAACTGGATTTTGGGAAATACAGATTGATTAAAGCGTATAGGATGCCAAACAGGGGGAATTATAGCAATGCTAAATAAAAAGGTAACATTCAAGCTCAAAAGACATTGTTTTTACTGCAATTCTATTTTAATTTGGATATCATTATGTTCACTAAAGATTAATAATAACAGAAGTAGATATTGTTTCAAACCCTACAGACCAATAGCAATAATGCAGCTGCCCACCTATTTCTCCACAAAGAAAAAGAATATAGTACCAGACACTAAGAATTGTGTTAATACACAGATTTCCTCCAAAACAAGGTCCTCATAAGTGAAATGGGATAGAGAAAAATATTTACAGAGAAAGATGTCAAAAGAAATTTGTAAACTCTTGAAAAAAAGATGGCTGCTAGACAGCAAGAATCGTGTGGTAACAATATCAAGGTAGGAATGACATCCAAAGCATGTCCTGGTTCAGCACAATGTGAAGACACTACTTAATAGTATAAGAAAACAGTGAGAAGGAAATGGAAAATAAAGAAATAGAAACTTAACATATACAAGATATAGATATCTCATAAAGGAATTTAAAGGCATTGTGAAAAATGGATGGTAGGATGGGCCTAACTAATCTTAGTAAGAAGATTTAAATGTTACCACATCAAATTGGTGAGTAATTAGGTGTATTTTCTAGTGGATGTGGCAAACTAACACCTTGCAACTGCTGGTTTTTTTTCCCATCTGCCCCACTCCCTCCCCATCATCAGCAGTGGTAATTAAAGTAGTGCCTAAGTATCTTCACAGGAAGAAAAACACTGCATGAAACTTTAAAAGGACAAGACCAAGAAACAGGCACTGGAAATCTAAAATCACAGACACTGGGATTGAGAAAATGCATGTGTTTTTAACAATGGGTGGGATTAAGCATTGCCATGCTTTAATTAATAGGATGGGTGGACCCACGGCTGTTTTTCTGGAAGACTTGCTTTATTCAGGAATATTTTTTCATTCAGTACAGGGTATCTTGGTGAAAAAGAGGGACGGGTGAGTATAAAGGTCAGGCCAAATGTTCCAATAATACGTGCATTCAGTGAAACTTTGAATAATATCATTGCAATAGCCCCTTCTCATGTCTTACTTATTAGAGGAGATAAATCCCTCGCTGTATGCCCTGGGTCTGCTTCATGTTGTTAATCACTTTGTAATTTCCCTTAGAGAATATACTGGCTAAATTGCCTCAGTCTCAGAATATTCCTTTCCACCTTTATATCTCTATGAAACATCTATAGCTTTTCTCTGTGTTGAGAAAATAACTTTTCTTCTTTTAGTATTTCAAGGTTTCAGACATATCTCAGTTTTCTCAAATCTGAAAAAGCAGACATATCCTTTGGAGAGCAAGCCCGAATTTGTGTCTAAGCTTCTAAAACCCTTCTTCTACAGTTAACTCAGAAACTGCTTCCCAGAATTTCAGTTCCTTCCAATTCTTCTTCATTCTTCACCTCTAGTAACACTTTAGAGAAAGTTACCTCTATGAAAAATAACTTAATAGAAAAAGGAAATTTCCTTTTCCTGAAATACCTGTCTGCTGTAAGTGCCTCTGTAACCTTTCTAGTTGGACCAGTTGGAATGGAAGAAAAACCCACATTATTTTGATGCAGTTTTTTCTGTGCTGTTGAATATAGAAAAAAAGCAGGACACAAATAATATTTTAAAAAATTACAGCTTGTGTCTGAAACATGACATTTCTCTCTGGAATACCATGTCATGAGCTGATAATACAAATTAAAGGACAATTCTTGTTAAGAAAGCCTAAGGCAGAAATGATACACTTCACTGATAATCTGGTGTGAAGCTGAGATAACCAGTCCCAATTTATGATGGGCCATTATGATGGGGGTCACCTGCATCAATATATTTTGATCTTCAAAGCACATGCTTTGATGATCTTCCACAATGTGGAAGTCTTACCAATAATTTATAAGATGAATCAAGGCAGAAAAGAACTTAAAGTGGAAATTACAATAACAGTAAATGTAATCATAACTCTTCCTTATTAGAAATTTATGTTTACAGACCAAAATCCACAGTTCCTAAGATTGGGACTCTTAGGAACGGTGATCACTAAGGATGCTCCCAGGAAAGAACACTTCCAATCTCAGTGCATCCAAAGTGCCTCCATCTATTACTAGGGTGGTGGAAAAAAGCTGTGGTGTCAGGCTTGCTGGCATTCCCTTTGTCAGATAAGCAGAAGAATAACCTATAAAATTATGTAAAGCATATACAAATCTATGTTAGTTACTACTTTATGCAATATATAAAATTTCTTTCTGTCTAGTGCTTCAAGGCACAAAACATTTGTTTGATTTTTCTTTGGACTTAACTCAAATTTAAGCTCTCCTTCAGGGCTATCAGATGAGCTGCCCAGAAGAAGCTTAATGGATCTTGAACCATAGCAGGTGCTGAATGGATGTGCTCCCTTGCCAGTTGCTGTAGCATGTAGCAAACTTGCCTTTATTGGCTTCTAAGGCAGTGAATCTGCTCTAGTTTTTCACCACAGCCCCAGGCATGCTGCTGATCATTTAGATTTAATCTTATTGGAAGTTCTAAATGCCTCTCACTTCAGCTACCTGTAGATTTTCAAAAAGATGCAGCTGGCAAGTTGACTCAGAAATCTGCCTCAAACTAAATAAATTGCATTTAATCTGCCCACTGTTTGATACAAAAGATCTCCTTAGGTAAAAATACATTCACTGGCTTTGAAGCAGAATGTGGATGAACAATTGATGAGTGTCAGCAGCTGCTTGTAAAAAATACTGATTTTCTGTAGATAATAAAATATCTAAATGTTTAGAATATATTACTATTTTATATAACCTTAGGGAATAAGATACTACAGCCAACAAATTATCATTCAAGCCAACAAATTTAGTCCCAGAATGTTAAGGTATTTCTCTCAAAGTATTTTGGGGTTTGTCCTTTCTTGTAATACCCTAGAGATAGGTAATTATATTTCTTTGCGAGTGAGACAGATAAAATAGATACCGTTAAATGCACCCAGCTTCTCTTCTTGTGTTTTACATACACGTAAGTTTAAAATTTATATAGACAGTAATATTTTGTGAGGGCTGTTTCAGTTTGTCCTATATTTATGCAGTCCACCTCAAGTGTGAAGCAAAAACTCTAAAATTACCTTAAACACGACCGTATTTACTTTCAAAGGAAAAGCAACTTCAAACACTCCCAGCAACTAATTTTTTTAAAAATATCTAGTAATTTACACATAATAATCCAAAGGGTGATGAAGATAAATAGTTGCAATTTAAAAACTGTGGACCTGACCTAAGCTGCTTTGTAATTTGCTCTTAAAAGCAAGGATTTCGGAAATAGTTGGTGTAAAGGCAAACAATTTAACATATGATGATTCATGTCTTCAAATTGCAGGATTGATGGGTTTATTCCTAAGAGTAAACTTTAATTGCAAATAAATATAATAAAATTTATTCATAAACTGGATGGATTTATCCAGAGCATTGGGAAGTAAAGTAAAAGGAAGACACCACACCACCAAAATAGGAGATCATATTAGTCCAATACTGAAGATTCTTGCAGAGTTCAATCTCACATTTAGAAAAGAAAGTCTTTAGTATTCAAAAGTCATTGGCCCAACAAATTTTGATCAAGTTTGAACTTCTTAACTTATTTTACTTATAGGAATACTTTTACTGGTGGAATTTACATTCCTTTAATTCTGTAACTTTATGTGCCAGTGCACAGATGGGCCTAAGGGAACAACTGAAATATAAAACTGGTAAAGACCAGATAGGCTTCAGAAGCGAGCCTAGTCTGTCTTACTGACAGGGGTCATTTCCATTAATATCATGTCTTAATAACTATGCCCTTAGACTGGCACAGTGCCCTGCACATTAGCTTTTCTCATGAACCCTAGGATTGAAAGTTGTTTATAAAAAGGATAAAAGCATGGCACATGGTTATAAAAAGGCACACTTCATCTATTAAGATTGATCTTTCACTTCAGTACACATACTTCTAAAACATCCCTATTCCTTCAGGCTGAAGGTGAGGAAGAATTATATCTTGAAGCTGAAATTCACAATTAAACTATTTTCCAATTATTTCCAGAGCAGCTCTATCTGGTGGGTAATGATTATCAAGAAAATATATTTTAAAAGTGGATACCATCAACTCTCACTGTTCTTGTGTTGCAATGACCATAGTAAATAGAAATAAGCATGTCTGAACAATGCTGCTATTCCACAGCTACTTGGCCCTAAAGTAATTCTTACCACCTTACAAGTACTAGGATCAAAAACAGCCTCTGAGGAGGGAACTTGTGTTTTGCTTCCACAATTGTTAGAAATTATATAATAATTGCAATTCAGTTTAGTTATTTCTACTGACTGTGAGAAATAATTAAGTACAATTGGCTATTTGTCCAGAAAATACCTACGTATTTAACTTGCATAAATAATCCGAATTAGCTCATCTGGTTCCTGTTCCATGACAGAATACCAAATGGGCTCATCAGACATGATAAAATGTGTGTTTGGCTTTCAGGCCCACAACAGGAACTAAATGAAGTAATTGGAATTATTAATGTAAATTAAGCATTACACTGTAGTGACACTGCTAAGGTGAGTAAAGATTAATAAACTGTTTTTAAAACCAGAAGGGGAATAAGTTTTACAACTTAAGCTTTAATTTAGCTTTAACAGGAAATGAGTTTTTGAAAAGAAAGGGAAATAAAACAGTGAATGATGCTGACCACCAAGTGCAGAGATTTCTGTGTGAAAATTGACACATCTGTTTTATTTTACTTACAGAAGAGTGATGGAAATAGCAGAGAAAAACATTAAGATGGTGGGGAATGAATGATGAGTTGGAGCACAGCACGCTGGTTTTAAGAGAAATGTTTCATTCTATCTAGCATTATAACTGGAAGTCCTCCTTTTTTAATATTTTTATATTTGAAGAGAATGTTGCTATTTCAAGAATTATTGAGAATCTTTGCCTTAGCTCTGACCCTGCAAAATAGGTCAAGGCACCTAGGATTCTCAAATCCTTCTATATGTCAAAACCTAGAATAGACTCATCTGTTCCAGTTTTCATCTGTTTAATTTCTTCTATTGCATTTAACCCTTGTTACAATGTCTTGTAAAGCTCCTATGGGGAAAACAATGGCAAAATATACTTTGAGTATGCCCATGTTGTTCAATCTTGAATCTGGTTGTTACAGCAATTATTTCACTAGACTGAGAGATATCTATGAGAGAAATATTTCTCATACCTTGTAATTGTGTGGTAAGGATGTTAAGCATGAAAATCTTCCTGCTGTTTTCCAGATACATTTCTCTCCTGACCTCTGAAGCAATTTTGAGTAAGACACTGATGACTTGTTTGTACCCTGGCACTGATACTACTGTTTAAATGGCAACTTTTAAATGGCATCAAGGACTTCTATAATCAAGTATTTTCTATAAACCACCTTTATTATCAATACTTCCAATAATGGGTGTTTTCAAACTATACAATTTCACTGATAAACAAGGAAAAAAAACCAATTGCTTTTGCTGTTATGTGAAATAAATGGAATATGATTCCTTTGAAGCAGTTACTCATTTGTTCTGCTTTGCAGCAAATCACTTGGGATGTTTGCTGCTTTTAATTTGCCAGGGTTTCCTCTTCTACAAATCAAATTAGTAACTGAGTCTCTTGTTAGGCAGAATTGTAATGAAACTGGAGTTCATGGGCAGTTCGGCGGAGCTGCCCTAAGCCTTTGTTTCTGCTGGGGTCTGCTGCTTGCTAACAAGATGCCATCATAGGACAAGAGTGCCTAAGGCTTCTGATATGACACAAGAGAGAATTACTGGGGCTACAAAGCTCACTGAGCATCCAAACTCTGTGCTTTATGAGCATATTTGCATCTCAGCTGCGTAGTTTTATTCTTTTGGCTGTTTCTTGCTATGCAGCTGTACTAAAATATCAGCATTGCTGAAATTTTCCTCTGATATAGATCATAAAACACCCATACTTGTCTTTCTATATTGTGATTGTCAGGATTTCTGAAGAAAAAGCTTGTTTTTTTTCTCTCTCACAATGATCCTGTGAATTTTTTTGTAATTCACTGTGAGCATTTGAGTAGCCCTCAAAGTCTAAGGCTGACTAGTGTACAGAGCAGCTACAAGGTCAGACACCAGCTGTACAAGAGACCCCTTTTCTGATGGAGCATCCTGGTTGTGTTCTTTGGAGGAGCGGGATTGTGGCACATGTATGTTACAGATGACACTGCCCTGAGCGTGTCCTGGCATCAAGAGAGTTCTGAGCTACAAGTACATCAGTAAAAGAAAGGCCCCAAAGTAACCACTTCACTTTGCAGAGTTTTTCATATAAAATGTGCAATTATGCTATGTAGTAAATCAGAATGACATGATACACTTTCCATTTCTTCCCTATTCAGTAGTGCCATGCTATTCCCCAGACTTCAACTATTCATTCTAGGATTGTCTGTCAAAGAAGGAGGCTATTTCATCTGAACAGCTACAGGAACATCTTTTTCTTGCAGTTTTGGAGATCTGGACTACAAGGATAAGATGCTGAAGACCTTTTTTCACCTGAAGCATTAGGAAATTTTCCCAGAGTGAATAAATTTAAGTGCAGAGCTGCACTTCTTGAGATACAGCAAAAACCTTTAACATGGCACAGCCTGTTTCCTTTTATGGATTATTGAAAGTAATTTACAGATTACATGGATAGGCAATTCAGAGTGAGTACTTTAGCATTTCATTTACAATGGCATTTTGTGTGGAGTACCATGGGTATGTTTGCCATTTCAGAGAAGAAATACTAAAGTCTAGTACAAATCTAACTTGCAGCAAAGTCTAGTACAAATCTAACTTGCAGCAAATGCACAGACTCAGCACAACAGAGACATACCTTAGTAATGTGGGAATATAGTTATTTCTTCTATTTATCTTGAAACCTTGTCCCATGAAATGACAGAATACACCACATGGCAAAAGTCTAAATTAAAGCACAATTTCTAGCTTATATTTCTCCCCTTAAAAGCAATTTTCTATCCTGCAGTTTGGGGAGAAAGGGGAGCTTCCGAGTCTCGTGTAACCTAGTAAGTTTTACAATATTTGCCATTGTTCTTTGTAGGCAACTTTATTTCACTCTTACAGAGCTCTACAGTTCTTCTGGGGGCTATCCCTATGTCTGCTCTTTGGTGAAATTTGCTTTAAACATCTCTCAGAATCACAGAATCACAGAATATTCTGAGTTGGAGGAGACCCATCAGGATCGTTGAGTCCAGCTCTTGGCCCTGCACGGGACACTCCAAGAATCACACCGTGGGCCTGAAAGCATTGCTTTGATATTGGATTCTTCAGCTTATGGAAGAAACCTCTTCCCTCCCTGTTTGAAAACCAGTTTATTTTCATTCCTTATCTGAGCACTAGATTTCCCAAGTCCCTTTTGAAGTTAAGGTTCCCAAAGTAATTCTGAGATGCATTTCAGTAGTAACTACAGTTCACTTCATGTAAGTGAACATGAAGAAAGAAGAAAGCAAGCATAAGTTAGACTCCTTAATGTGTATCTTGTTCCAAATGGTCAATAAAACCATAAATGAAAACATAATCTGAAGTGGATAAATTTCAGATGGTATATAATTTAAAGTACATATTTTTGATGTCATATATGACTGCTACTTACAGCAACTAATTTCAGAACTTGCAAAAAGAGAGAAAAAACACTCTGATTTAGTTCTGGGCTGAGGTTCAAAATACTGTTATCAAATAGTGACTTTTGACAGTCACCTATATCCTTATAGAAATATGAGAAACAGTATCAACTGCTCATAGTTGCTTGCCTTCAATTAGTAGTGGTATATAAAAATGTGAAGCTTGAAAAAAAAAAGGAGATGAAAAAGAGCAGCTGACAGGGTAAAATAGATCATTGAAAATAGATAAAGGCACCACACTAGCCAGTCAGAATAAAAATAACATTGCAGCAAAAGCCCATCTAAAAGGCCCCATCTCTGAAAAAAGGGCCATTTATAATGAAAGAGGAGGATATTACAGCAAAAATAAATCAGAGACAGGAAAGTTACAAATAAATCAGATCAGGAGAATCATTACCTTTCATAACATTAATATGAAACCATTAACAATGCAAGACAAAAAAAAGATTTGAGGAATGTTTTAGTAAATAGTCCAAGGCTATGAATAATTTTACAGACTTATCATGAGCATAGAATCTCCCTGATAGCTGTATGGCCTTGCAATCCTGTGACAAATATCTGTGATTTTAGGGTGAATGGATCTGTAGGTACAGACAGAAATGCTGTGGGAAGAAAATTTGAGCATTTCAATACAGAGAAGCTAAGGGAAGCTCGTACACAGACTGCTCTTTATGGGAGATAAGTCTGAGGAATTGTTTCAGTCAGACATGCTAATAAATCATTTTCAATAAGAGATCAATAAATTGAATAGTAATAAATCACACAGATCATGTGATATTTGCTCAATATTTCAATGTGAAATTGCCAGCATGTTAAGTAGATTACTTATACTTTCAATCAGCTTTACTGCCAGAGGAAAGGAAGATCACTGCTGGAATTCCAGCCTCCTAGAGGAATTGAGGTTATTCTGCAACAGTGCAAAAAGAAAATTGATAAATTCTGTTACACACACTTCAATTAGGAATTAAAAAAAAAAATTCAAATCCCCCTAGACATCAAAAAAGGATGATGAGACAAACCAGTGAGTAGCTTCTATATAAAAATATATAGGCAGCTATATATTATCCTCTTTGAAAAAGGGATGACTTAGAGAGAATCTGATAGAGAGCACTATGAGCTTATGAGAGCTCTGAATTAAGTGGAAAAGAAAAAAATCTATTCACTTTTTTGTGCTGAAACACCTGAACTATCTGATGCCCTTAAACTATCAAGCAACGGATTTAAAGCAAGTGAAAGAAAATAACAATTGTAAATCATATAACTTTGTCATAGTATTTAGCAACCAAAATGGGATAAGAAATTGCTAAAGAAGTAATGAAAGAACATCCATCAAAAGCTAGTGGATATGATATGGGAGAAAAAATTATAATAAAATATAAATTTTTGACTTTTGGAGGAAATAATGAAGGATCATGCCTCTACTCTAGATATTTATTCAGTATGTTTTCCTATGCACCTGTGACTGGCCCCTGTCAGAGGTGGGATTCAGCAGGGAAGGACTGTTGCTCTGACAATTAGGACCATCAGCAGCTGTATTGCTACATTTCTACTGCTACAGCACTTGGGCAGAAGAGGATGCTAAGGAAATCAAACCATGCTCAGATAAACCAGGACAGTTAAGAGCTCATATCATATATTTGCATTTGGGTTTTGAAGTCAGAATGTGTTTGTCAATAACTGGGAAAATTCAGTTAATATTTTAAATAAATCTAGTCATGGCTATATTTTTTATTATGTGGGAGGTGGGTTTTTATTTTGTGGGGGAGAGAGGATTAGCTTTGGTTTTGAACAGGACACCTAGTATGCACATCATTTAAATTTAGATGTTTATGTTCATTTTATCATGTTACAGTTAAAGCCCAGAGTAATGCAAACAATTTTGGCTAAATCTGATGGAAAGATTATATAACATTCAGACAAGGTACCGGGTTCATGGCACAGTTACTCAAAAGCATAATTCAGATATGAATTTGAACATGATAATCATTATATGTTTTGACATTTGCCAGAGCCATGCCTGACTGTTACTTACTTAGAAGGCTAGTTTTATGTAATTTTTATTCTCATAATGTATCTCTTCTGACATTCCTTTGCCTTCAGTCTTGATGTTATACACTCAAGTAGGATAATCACAGAACATTCAAACATTTTATAAAAGCACACTAAAATACTATATGACAGTATTTGTGTAACTATCAAAATTTGAAGTAAGTTTTATGAATTCTTTCTTTAAAAATATTGTTCTTGACATTTATATGTAAGAGTCTAGATGGCCCCTTCAGAAATATATTCTGAAGAAAATAAATGGGACTGGAAAGAAATATTTTTACAATGTGCTGTCACCACATCTGCTCTATACAACATCTTTAGTTAAAGTTCCAGCCAATACTTCTAATACTTGTCTGTGTCCCTTCCTTTAAAGGGGAAAGAAATATATTTTTGTTTTGTTTGGCTGAGAAAGCTGCAGAACTTCTCTTTAAACTGCTGAAGTTTTTCAGAGTGGCAGGTACACTTTCAAGCAGGTTTTAAAGACATACAATAGGTTATAAAACCCTCTTCTTTTTTGTGTGGTATTTTGTCTGAATGCCACGATATCACACTGAAAATCACATACCTTCTAAAATCTTGCAATGCAAATGTATTACCTCTGCAATAGAGACTGCTGCCCTTTAAGAAAATACTTTTCCTTTGATAATATTTTGAGATGTGTCCTGCTGCTGTTCCTTTCAGAGTGCTGCTTTATCTTACTTTCTTGATGCCCTCCTGTAGAGGTAGGCTTCCTTCCCATCAAATCATGCAGTGTGGAGCACATCAGGCTCTGCAGAGTTCCTTAAATATTCGGTTGAAGGTCAGTCCTGCCATCCAGAAGAGAACAAAAACATAGTTTTATGCTTTGCTACACTTGAAGAAACTTGGAATAATAATAAAAAAAGAGCACAGAAATCACTTTACCACTGTGATGGTGTTAATTTGTAACCCTGCACCTCTATAACTTGTGCAAGAGGAGGCTTGCAAACAGTAACAGCTGGGTGCTCAGGTGTGCATATTTCACTTATTTTACAAAGCAGTAGAAAGCAAAGATGCAGGCCTGTCATATCTGAAGAAAAGGCTGGGGTTTTTTCTGCTGCTGACTCTGTGACATTGAATTATGGGGAGTGGTTTGGTGAGAAGCCTTGATCCCACTGAACAACGGCAAAACTCCGGTTACTATTGCTTTGTCTGGGTAAATTAATGTGAAGTATTGGGGAACAAATTAGGGAAACCCAGAGTCTCAGAGAAGCAAAGCCTTTCCTGCACTTTGGTTCTCCTGCTCATTATGCCAAAAGCCTGAACATTGATAGAAAAAATTTCTTTAGGAAGATTATTTGGAATTCCAGAAGGAAATAGAGTAGGACTTCAGTGCCACTGTTTAGCTAGAAATAACATTCATACATATGCACACAACAGATAGGTCATTTACTTAGAAACACACTTTAGGAAGTTTTCTAGGAAAATTTGACAAAGCCATGGTATAAATTTGTAATAGCTTCAAACAGCTACAGTGTTTGAAAGAAAGCGTTTTGCTTTCACACAGGGAATTTTCTCTCCAAGAAACAATCCTAAACTAGCAACATTAGAGAAATATTTGGCACATGATTCTTCGCTGAACCTACAATAATTGGAATCCAAGACATCTAAGTTCCCAAAAGCACAAGAAGCCTCTCTTTTATAACCTATAAAGAGGTATGAATCTTTGGATTATTGCAGTAAGACTGAGGCTTTTCACAGAACTGTCATAGAGTCATTGAATGGCCTGGGTTAGGAGAGATTTTAAAGATCATCTAGTTCCAATGCCCCTGCCATGGGCTGGAACATCTATCACCTCAATTTCAGAGATTTCAAAAGTATATTTATTGTATATTTTACCTCACATGCTGAGCATTCAGTCTTTATGATCGAGAATAGGTATTAATAATCAAAAAAGTTGTGGCAGAATTAATTTAAAAGAGTACTTTCTAAACATTTTTTTTTCTGTAAAATCTATAACAACCATAGAACATTCATTGCCAAAGTGTGGCAAACTGTTTCTTGACCACAATGGGAAGGCTTTATATAATTCCTGCTTTTAAGTTGATTCTGGAAGTCACTTTTAATTATCTATAAAACTCTTCATTGCATGTCACCACAACACTGTTTCACTTACATTCTGTGCTTGTCTTTGCTTTGTGCACATCATCTTTCCAGTTTTTTTCTGCCTTCTTTTAATTTTGTCTCTACAAGGAAATACATTTTTCATTTTATTCAAATGATAAAGTGATTTTTAGTGATTCATCAGGCTCATAAGTCACTGTTACCCCAGCATCTGAGACTTTCTTTATGATCTTCAGGATGTTACGCTGATGAAGACCAGTATAAGGTGGCGAAAAGTTCTTATTTTCTCCATGGAAAACAGAGAAACCACTCTGCTAAAGCATGAAAGAAAGAAGCACTGGGCTTGCTTTTCCAATTATAAAACTTCCTTTCTGTCATGAGTTTTTCAGTGATATAGAATCATTGAGGTTGAAAAAAACCTCTAAAATCATTGAGTACCACTATTAACTTAGCATTGCTTAACCTAAACATATATTTTCACTTCTTCATCAAGGTGCATAGATTGAGTTTGTGCTAAGCAAGCAGAAGTATTATTAGAAGCTTATTATATGTAAAAATACATTTTAATTCCGTTTATATTAATTTCTACCTCAATCTCAATTATATATGCATCACTTCTATTAATTTAATAAGTATTCTTTGCTTGTAATTTCAATGTTAGCAAAAGACAACTTAATTGCTTTTAGAAATTTACTGTTACTGTATTTTCTGTGAATTATCAAGTGAATATTATGTACATCAATCATTGTTTTAGTGTTGAAAAAAATTCAATTACAAGAATAACTCACATTTTAATGATGCTAAATGGTGTTTCACTATGTAAGAGTCCATTTTCAAGATACATCATATTCAGATTTCCTTTAATTTAATAACAGAACCAATGAAGAGAGAAAAAAAATAGATATAACTTTAGTACCTTCATATTTTCATTTCTGTTAAATATCATGCTGGATATGCTTCACATTTATCAATTTGAGTATGCAGCAGTTATGGGCTGCTTTTGTGTATGTAATTTCTTTTATTAATTTTCCCACAAATCAAATAACATGAGAAGAAAAAGGGGAAATAAAGATAATAGTTTCATAAATATCTTAAGGACAAATCAAAAACGGCGTCACGAATCATTGGTATATTATTCTTTTACTTTTTCATCTGGAGAGTGAGAAATCAGAAATTTTCACATAACTTCACTTTCTTTTTCCCAAATAAATTGAACAATGTTTTAAATGGTTTCCAGCCTTGTTTTCATATGCTTCCCTGCTGAATTATATAAGAAATAAAAATTAAGGTGTTGGTTTTGGGGGTTTGTTACTTTTTTTGTGAAGAGGTGCATGTATTTCCAAAGAACATGTAGTCACAAAAACTTTCACTAAACTAATAGCCTATATTTAAGAAGCAGTCATCCTTCCTTTGACAACTGAAATATTAATTTGCGTTTGTGAATGCTGGTTTTTTTTCCCTCCTGTGCTTTCCAAGCTGCCTCTGACCTGGTTGCCTTTTCCTTTCAAAATACCATGTCTTTTTAAGGACATAAATCTTTACAAGTCTTACAAAATATATAATTAAATCTTACAAAAATGATACAGGCTTTGTCCCCTGAATGAGGAGGTGCTGTTCTGCAGTCTAGGCACCACAGAGGCTGGAAGGGGAGTGAGGTGAAAAACTGTTCCATGAAATGCTGGTGTGTGAACTCAAACCTTAGTGCTGGTGGCAAGTGGCCAGGAACAGCAACTTTTTAGCCCCAGAAGCCGTGCTCCAAGTTTTAGTCTGACCAAGATGAATAACCCATCTCTTGGAAACCCTAAGAGAAGCAGTTGTGTCATTCTCCCAGGAAAAAGGTACACATAACCAAAGGTTTCCTCAGCAATTTCCCTCTCCCTCACTGCTCAGTGAAGTCAGCCTGCAGAGTTCCTCCAGATTTACTTCCTCACGTAGTTGGGGATCTGGATTACCTTGTACAGCCCAACCCCACCTGGCAGTGATGAACTAACCCCGATGAGACCCAAACTGTGAATTGCTCAGGTGCTGAATGTGAGCATCTTCTCCACCTGTGTGTTTATACACCACACAGGTATGTAAAGATCTAATAACCATATCAGCAGCTATGCTTTGTGCAGCTAGGAAATAATCTGGTGAGGTCTTACACCTGATTACAAAAAGCAGTTGAGAAAAATGAGCTCACCAGATGTCATGTTTCATACCATTTTAAATGTAGGTAGCTGAAGCCTGATTTCAGAAATGGGGACAGTTGTACACCTCTGAGCAGCATCACCCAATGTCTTTTTGCTTCAAACTGTGCCACGAAACTACTGGTACAAGATAAATTAATTTCATCTTTGACTGCTTTGTCAATCAGCATAAGAAGATATTAAATCACAATAGAAAAGACATTGTTACACCATGATTATTCTCCTGGGATACCCTCAAACAGGAAGAGCAGTCAAGAGTTTCATATGGCACAGGACAGTAATTATCTCATGACAAGTATAGTCCCTGGAGAACACTTTAGAGCTATTTTAAAGGTATTGTAGAGAATAGTGTGTATATATGTTGCAGTAGAAGATGACAGAGATGACACTTTACAGTCACAAAAATGAATTCTAGCTGGCTGTGAGGTACACACTGATTAATTTAAAGTGTTAACAGCCAATTGAACACTTCTTCAGTTGAAGCATATTTATTACACAGTGTAACAACCAGTTAATCACACTTTGAAGGTTCAGCATAAGAAAGAAGTTGGAAAGCAATAACCTTCTCTTTTTTCAGTAATTTATTTAGCTTGATATTTTTGCTTTTTTTTTTGCCTCTTAAGACTACTTTGAAAATGCAAGGGCATTTTTCCTTTTCCAAACAAAAAATTAACAATACACCACTCTTGGGACAAATGCAGGATATTGCTAAAGAAGGATTGTTGAAGCTATGGTCTGAATAGTTCTGGGGAATGTCAATAACTGACCTAAAGTGAAATCAGTTTACAACTCCTGCAATAAGGTATTCAACCATTTTGCCATATGCCTTATTCCTGTCTTGCAATTCACCTTTGCTTACACAGTTCTAACACTAGGCTATATTAATAACCCTGGAAAACTGCATATGGTTACTGTTTCTCCTCCTAATGCAAGGACAACAACTGAAGCATTTTTTCTTTAGTCTAAAAATTCCCCTTTCACTCAATATGCTTGATTTCTGTTTCTATCAGAATGAACTGTGTCACAAATATAGCATTTGTGCTTGAGTGTGTGTGTATTTGTGTAGGAAATTTTTCCTGAACGATCTGCTCTCCTTGAAAATGTGACCTCCATGAAGAATACAGAGAATTGAATATGCATAAATACTTGCACACACTTCTATTGTGAGAAAAGATCTTTAAAAATTACTACCATAGTTAAAAAAGACAGCAAATTATCAAATTATAACACAAAAGTATTGATAGGTCATTGCTAAGCAGACTGTAAAAGTGAATTCTGTAACTTGATGTTTAGAAAATGATTACTATAAAATACATCCCCATTTGCTGCTTTAAGACAGAATAGTATTCTTAGTTTTATCAAGAATCATATGAAGACAAGCTTAGTAAACACCTGTGCATGCAATATGCATTCTCCATGCATAATAAAGTCAGAGGATCAAAGAACTACAGTGCTGCAATACTGATTACTCTTTTGCATAGCATGGAAATAAAAAAAGTTGTCATAACATATTTCCAATTTTTGTAAGGTCCCCTGGGGCATATGCTGATCTTAAAATGGGACAGGAAAAAAAAAGGAGGAATATGATTTTGAGGATATTATTTATAAATAATATTTATGATGGACCAGTGAATTTGTATTTCCTTCTTTTTCCTTTTCTGCAAGTAATCTCACTAAGATAAAAGAATAGAAAAGACATTATCTTGTTGCCAATATTATTGTCACATTTTTAATAAAGGACTAAAATACATATTAATTTCTAAGGATCATAAGGACACCTTAGCAGAAGTAGGCGAGCTTTCACAAAGGAAGAAATCAGAAATTCATGCCAAGAAAAGGTAAAATTCATCCTTGGAAAAGGGCCAGCACATAGTCCGTGTCCCATTAAATTTTACTATAATGACTTCATTGAGTCTCATGTAATGTTGTGCCCAATGTCTGCTCCCAGGATGGATTTCACACAGGATAATGGAATACAGAACAAAGGCCAAAGAAAGCATTAAGAGCTGTAATGTTTACAGGACATATATAAAATATATTCTGCCTAGACGTAAATAAAGTTTGAAGCAGCATCAGTAGATGCAGCTGCAAGTTCAGGTTTTGAATGAACCAACAGTTGTTTTTTTCATGTCCTAAATTTACCTGATGAGGGGCACTTGCTGTGCCCATGCTATTCTCTCAACACTTGTCATTCCCTCTTTAGTATTCTCTTCTTCAGGTCTTCAGTACAACGCATCAGGCATTATAGCCTACCCCCCTACAACACATCCCCTGTGTCTTTGCAAAATAAAGCCCTGCTTACAAAAGGCTAAACATCACCTCCAACAGATCACCTGAGTTTCAATTGCTACATAGGTTAATCTTTAGTTAAAAATCAATCTGTGAGAAGAGGGATTATTTTTTCCCCCAAATCCCATGGGTAGTTTCTGAAGGCAAATGCCAGTGTTCAGGTGTAAGTAGAAAACAAGAACCAGAAAATGCTAGTTTTAGGAAACAGAATGTTTTCCATATTTTTTTAACAGAATTGAAGCTGTTTAAAAAGCAGCACAAAAAAAAAAAAATAAAAGGTTTTGTGTTGATAAAACTGATATGTTCACAATCAATATATTTTAATTTAAATTAATTTTTTTGTAGTTGAGTGGGATGAAACTTTTAAAAGCCTCTCAGCTTTACCAGTGGTGGTGTTTCATTTTACAACTGTTTGTAATTATCTACTTACACTAACATAACAAATGTGGTGCCTCCAGCAAAAAGCTAAAGGTTGATGAGAAAGAGAATGAAAAAGCACCTAAATGTTAGACTAGTCAGCAAGATTTTCAAGTTTGTTAAAATTATTACAAGTTATCATTAGAGTACTCTACAGTTCAGTGCTTCATAAATAGGAAAAACAAAGCAGTAATGTTTTCTGTAGCTTTCAGCTTGACTTTTATGAGGTTTCATCTTCCTCTAACAAATCAGGATGCAGAACAGCTCATAAAGCTTCCAGTATAGGCCAACAGTATAATAATTCACTGTGTGCGTCCTGAGCCACTTACAACTTGAATGCATCCGGAATGATTGAAAAAATATATCCTAATTACATAAAATACAACAGCCAAGAACAAAGAATTATCTCTCTCTGCTCTAGGGTGAAGGTGGATAGCTCCTCAGTACTTTACCTGCTTCATTGACTGACCCAGTCTTGGCAGAACAAAATAAAAGATGTTTTTTTCTCTTCCGTCTGCTGAGTCCCACAGACTGAAGAACAGTAGGGTTCCTTCCAACCGGTGATTGATATATTCTAAAATGAAATGAAACATCAAAGTAAAAATAATTTATGCAGCAAAAAGCATGGCAAAGTGGTTCAGACTGAGTACTGAGGCTGCTTCAGAAAATGACATTGTGGGAAAATCAGAGCCAACTAACTTCAAATTTTGAAAGTTTATTCAAAATGAATGAGTGCATTACTTACCATATGATTTTATCAGGATAGAAGGTAATTCCCACAATGTTTTAAGTCAATCACAACCTTGATCGCTTGCGGTGAAGCTTTCTGGGTGTGCCAAGAAATCAAAAGACTTGGGAATATCAAAGAGGGTGAAAGAATTCTTTGGTAATTCACTGTGTTACTCAAATAATATTTAAAAAACATTTGAAATTATTAATGGTTAATTTATTCAGAGAATCATAGAGCATTTCTTAATAAAGGTTCTATGCAAGAAAGCATATACCTCTTACTCAGATGCCTATAGTACAATCATATCTTATTGCACTAATAAATATTTGACTGACCTCATGCACAAAAATATGTAAAAAATCATGGAAAATTAAGTGAAAATAAGTATCTGGCTACAATCCCAGTGGCAAATATAAACTATGTCTTTGTATATAAACAATTATCAAGAGCTATTAAAAGCCCCTCGTCCATAGGGACTATTGAACAGAGAAGGAAAATATTTGGCCTACATAGATCTGAAGGTACTTTAGGGTCCTCAGTGATGCAAGGGTTTGACAAAGAAATATATATGTAGAAAAGCAAAAGCATATAGTTCTAAAAATGGACATAATAGTTTTAACATCCACATAATGTTTGCAATAGGTAGTGTCCAGATATCAGGACTTTTTTTTTTTTAATGAAAAGTGACAGATTCTAAAACAAAGCAAGAGAGATGGTTTTGTGTTTTTCTGAAGTGCTAGAAGTAGCTAGAAAAATGAGTGTCATCATCTTTTTATGCATGAAATGAAACATTTAGAAGGAGAAAAAGCATCAGATCAATCCAAAATTGAATTTTTCAGTGGCAATCTGAGAACTCCCATGCAAGTCAGCAGCACTTCTCTGCTCTGGAACTCCGACACCAGATCATTACTTTTATCATGTTCAAAACTACTGTTTCTAAAAAACATAAATGAAAATAAATATTCTTTCTTTTCTTTTGGGTGTGAAATGTATGTTAGAGGAACTGCAAACATGAACTGAAAAGTCAGCTTACTTTTACTGGCATTTTACAAGGTTGCAACAGATAAAATAGGATCTAATCTTTCTCTTTTTGGGGAGAAACAACAATAGTTATCATTACCCAGAGCTTTTCCAAGTAGGGTCTTTTTCTCCTTTTCCATTACTTGAAGAGGAGTTTTTCCACATGCTTTGTGCATGTAGTTTTATCCCTACAAATATTCAGAGGCCATCTGGAAACAGAATCAGTCTCAGAAGAACAGAGGTATCAGAGTAACCAAAGTCCAGATAAGTGTTCCTTACTGGTAAATGTTTCACCCTGAATCAGTCAGCGACTCAAAATTTGTGCCACCTTCTGCTCAGCTGTGTGTTATGATGTAACCATTCATCAAGGAGGAAATTAATAAATTCATGAAATATCCACAAAACAGAATTTTAATAACAGATTATAAGAACTGTGAGAGATTCTGCCAGCATATTCCTGTAAATATTTATAGTTCTCTGACAAACAAGTACGACTGAGATTCAAGGGTGCAACCTGAAAAGTTGAAAGAAGAAAAAGTCCTGTCTCCCTGGCTGCGGATGATGGTAGGGCCAGTATGTTTAACTTGATACTCAATTTGGACTTATTAATATGGAATTCTTTCTTCTTCAGCCTGTAGAACAAAGATAAGTGGCAGACAGAAATCTATGAGGCACAAAGTTTAACAGTGAAACAAAAAATAGTAATGAAGAATAAAGTATGCCATTTCCACTATAATGAAGTCCATGTGGCTTCAGTTTTAGAAGCAAGCTATTTTAGGCTCTCTAGTGATTCAAGGATTTAACAGACAATGAAATATATATTAAAAAACTGAAAGCAAATATGTGTAAAAATGTCCATAATATTTCATTCATTGATATGCTTTAATCCCGGTGAGGATTAGGGAAAGGATTTACAATTTAAAATTTAATATCACATTGCCTTATAAAATCCCTGATTTTTGCTTTGGCTTATATAAGTAATTCCAAAAAACCTCACAACAGCAATCACTCCTAAGTTTTCTGATTTTATTTGAAAATAAAACTGGAAGCTTCTGCTTGACCTCAAACTGTCTCCTCAATGGTTTTTCAGGGTCTGCACTGCTGCTCTCTGCTGACAGCCTGCCAGGAGGCATGGCCTCCTGCCCCTGAAGTCCCACCTGGACCAGGAGTGTCCATCTCCAGAAGCAGAGCAAGGGGAAGCCTTGTCTAGACACCAGTCCTGGGCCTGTCCCTTTGACCACTGCTTGGTCACAGCCCCTGGAAAGCTGCTCTTGTTTTGACAGGGTGCTGAAATCAGTACAAAAACATGCCCTGGTTTTGGTTTGAAGGTTAAAGAAGCTGAAGCATTTCTTGCAGCACAGAAATACCAAGTGCCTCGTGAAGGGAAGGCAATAGCTGACAGGAGTTTTTGTGGAGTGCCATCTTGAACTGTGAGGCACTGGCTTTATCCACAAATCTGTGAATCTCTAAGAATGCTACAGGCAAAAATCCTTCCCCTGTGGTGCATCTACAGCATCCTCTTCTCAGGAGCTTTAAAACCTAGGCCTTACAGTCTTTTCACATTAATTTTGAACAGCAGAGCATGCAGGGCGAATTCAGTTTGTCTACCTTGTCACTGCCCAATAAATGAAATTCACAGAAAAAACATCACAGAGCCCAAAGTGCCCAAACAACAAAGTGTTGCAATCTGACTTTTCTTTCTTATCTGTGAATAAAGACTTCATATCCCCAGTAGTGATCAGTTCCACAAAATTTTTGTATCAGTTTTGCTGAATTTGAATATGCTGTAAACTTAGGACAAAATGCTGCCTCAACTTCGTCTGACATCAATACAGCTTTAATGAATCTGACTCTCTAATTCTCAGCTCTCAAAGCCACCAGCTCTGGTGCAATGAACTGACACATTGTTTAGCATACATTTTTTAAATCTCATTTAATTTTATAGTAGATTTTTTGTTTTAAAACCTTACAGTTTTATTGAGCAATTCAGCTACGTTCCCAGTCAGGGGGAAGAAATGCTCATAAAATGGAAATAAGCTAAGCAGTAATTTCTAGACAGAAGTTGCATTTTTATTTCCTCCATCATAATAGGAACAAGTATTTGCTTTGTAAAATAAGATGCAGAGTTTTCTAAAGAGCTGAGAATGACAATTGATTTGTTTAATTTTTTTTCCTTAAGTGAGATGGAGGTTAGAGTTCTTGGAATAACAAACTGCTTCTGGCATACTGGCCTTATCAGATCAGTCAAATAAAGTGAACAGTAGTTGTTGGAATCTTTTTCTACCACCATTTTGCTGACTGATGGCTGTTTTCAATGTATCACATGCTGAATTATTTTCCAGAAAGCACATTTGTTTTAACACAAACATTTTAAAGGTAATCTTGTTGCTGCCATCAAACTAGTAAAATCCTGTATCTGTTGTAAACAGTTCTGATTTTAAAGCAAGATGACTGGAGACCTCTTTGTGATGGTTCAATGACTACCAGTGAATTTTTTACATGAGGTTTAAAAGCATACAATATTATATGCAGTAATTCAACTATAATTATTAATTACAAATTAGGTTTTAACAAACGTGAACTTGAAGGAGATTGCGATTTGTAAGACAGCATCAATATTTTTTATTTCACCTCCATTCTTATTCTGCTCTGGTAGCTTGTAAAGTATGTTTCTATCCACCATGAATAAGAAAGGAGACATGTACACTTAAAATAATCACACAAAACTGTCTAAAATATTAACCCCCCCACCAATATGTATTTCATTTGAAGAAAATATTAAACCACAAAACCACTGCTAATCTGTGGAGACATTCTTTCTTTTTTCACTGTTAAGTAAATTTCACTGAACAAGTAAAGCAATTCAATGATATGTCTTCTAGAAGACATTAAAAACCTTGTTAAAATATGTCTATATATATATATCTCTATATTATGGATACCTACCCACTTAATTTACACGTCCAATGAATGCAAATACCTTAAAAATAATTTGGACAGAGAAGACATCCATGCAGCAGCAGAGTAGGCAGAAATATATGACAAGCTGTTGTAAGACACAACAACTAACATAACTAACTAACTATTCATAACTAACTTTATGAATATTCATACAGTTCTGGAGTCCCCAACATAAGAAGGACATGGAAACGTTGGAGCAAGTCCAGGAGAGGCAATGAAGTTGATAAGAGGATTAGAGCTTTGCTAGGAGGGTGGGCTGAGAGTTGGGGTTTGCTGGAGATCTCATAGCAACTTCCAGTGTTTGAAGGAAGCCAGAAAGAGACTCTTCACAACGAACTGCACTGATGGCACAAGAAGGAATGAGTTTAAACTGAAAGACAGGAAACTTCAGTCAGATATACAGAAGAAACTCTTTGTGAAGGTGGTGAGACACTGGAACAGGTTGCCCAGGGAGGCTGTGGTGATACTGAAATCAGCCAGATAGAAACTTTCTAACACAGTTTTGAGTATTAGAAAGCAGGTGTTCTTTATTATAGCATGCTGGCCACTTGGGGGGTCCTTCCTCCATTCGAATGGGACAAGAGTTGGAACACAGTTTTTATCATACACGCTGGTTACATATTCATTAGCTACCTCACTCCCTTGACTTTATTTGACATAGTCACAACCCTTAAGACAGAAGTCTGACCCATAAATCAGAAATCCTTTTACAGTTCTTTGGGGGGGCTGTCTTCAATGTCTGGTGTCCTTTTTAGGTGGCTGTTCCTTGACCCTTGTTTTTGAGTGATTGCAATATTGTCTTTCTTCATAACTTCTGCTTTGTCAGCCTCGCAGAGCTGAGCTGTATTCTGCTTGCATTTTGCATAATTTCTGTTTGCCTAAGTTGCATACTGTATTTATTTCTCCAAAGCTGTGCTGTTGTGTTCTACTGTCCTTGATAAGAGTAAATGTTGCTCTGTTCTACTCTCCTTATCAAGGGAGTAAAACACTATTGTGTTCTGCTGTCCTTGTCAGAGGATGCTCCATCCCTGGAAATGTTCAAGGCCAGGTTGGATGGGGCTCTGAACAACCTGGTATAGTGGGAAATGTCCCTACCCATGGCAACAAGGTTGGAACTTGATGATCTTCAATAAACTGTTTTATGATTCTATACTTAAAAATTGTTTGAGGCCTGAATGTAACAGAGATGTGATTTGGCATCCAGAAGAATCCTGGCACCAACAGTATGTCAAGATCTTTAATTTTCATGTACATGTTACAAAAATTAATTATTTTTTCAATAATGCAACTTTCTATGGAATTATAATCATAGTCCTTTCTAAAGAAAGAATCCTGCTGATTTCATTCTCTATCTGAAAAGCAAGGCCAAATGAAGCTGCTGCATCACTTGAAAGACATTCCATTACATTGATTCTTTTGAAGCATGGGTGGAAGTTGCAAGAATGTGTTTTTATTCATTGTTATACTCTAGTTCACAGCAGACTGAAAATTTTCTGACTACCCACACAGTTTTTAATCACAGGTACTGATTTTATTGAATCAAAACATATCAGCAAAATCTATCGACTTCACTGACATATAAGAAAAAAGTTGTCAAGAAGCTTCTTTGAAATATGATACACAATATGAATAATGATAATATAATTATTATTATATTATAATAAAATGAATATTACATTAAATCAAGAAATCAAAATATTTTACTATTCTATACTAAATAGGAGTGCAATGTAGTTGCAACGATGTTATAGTTTGAAGTGTTCCAGTAACTTTGAAACTAAGCACTTAAATCTCAAGAACAGTTTTTTTTTGCCAGTATATACTAAATACCTGTCCTGGGGTATTTAAAACAAACCAGGACAATACCCTGCACTAATCATTTAGGAAGAATCATTTTGAATATCTTTCCAAAGATATATTGACTGCATGTTCCAACTTAGAGGAAAAAAAACATCAAAATCACTATATTTATTTCTGATGAAATAAACATTCCAAATTTTGACCAGTCTCAACTGGAGTCATGCTCCAGGTCATGCTTCATCCCTTTTACACTTGCACTGTATTGCACTGTGTGGAAAACTGAAGAGTTATAACACTGAACTCTAATGACTCTTAGATCAATAAAGCACTGTGACATGCTGTAATCCCAGGTGAAAGGAAAATTGAGCTGGCAATTGACATCTCGGATCTGCCAGTTCCTTACATTCACAAAGACATTATTATTTAGTCTGGTTGAAAGCAATATTCTAATATAACCAAAGGTCAGGGCTGAGTAATAAATCTGAAGCTAGAGTCAGTTTATCATAATACTGTCATGTAAAAGTCACAATGTGTAAGTAAAGGTCAATTTTAGCAAGTCATATTCAAGTGTTTTTCCTGTGGGGTATGGTAAAAAAATCCTCTTCTGTGTTATGTGATAAGTAAATACTGAAAGGTATAACAGTGACTAAATAACAAATTAAAATTACATAATTTTAATTCTGTTGTGTATCAGATTTTCAGATTGCACCATCATTCCAGTCTATTCTTTTAGTTTTTCAGCACATCCCCAAGTTCACCTTACCATACATTCTGCTCAGCTGACAACCAGAAAGAATATTAGCTCATTCTACAGGTGTTTCTGTGGACTTCCAAGGCTTCTTTGCTTTTTGTTTCACTGAAGGCATTGAGGGATTGTCTTACTATTTAGGAAGAGCTTGACTTAGGAAGCAAGCTAAAGAAACAGTATGTGCCTTGCTGTGATTCTATTTTGTAAACTTTTGAATTCATGTAAAGGCACTGTTGTACTTTTCTGTCAGCAAAGTCTAATGTCCTAAAATCAGCACTCTAGTCAAGCAGCTGAAAATAGAAAAGCATTCACATACTATTTCTTCTTAGGACTGCACATTTCAGCTGCAGACCTCTTCCATGAATCAAGAATTGCTATCCAAACCTGTGGTCTTGAGAAAATAACATCAATGTGGGAGCTGTTTTACACTGAAAAACAGTGTGAGTGTTACTGTTTGAATATAACATCTTGATGAGAACTAAAAGTAAGGTCACATAAGAAGCAGTAATACATTGTAGCCTCATGCTCTCTAATAGAATGCAATTGAATCATTGTAGTGGCTGGGTCAAGAAGTAGGCAAGACCTGTGAGTAATTAGTGTGCAAACTACTAATGTAAGCGTGTTTGGTTTAAAAAAAAAAAAAGGAAGGAAAAAAAACCCTTGTAAGATGCAGATTATAGTCAATGCCCATTCTGGACTTCTTACTAATTATATTTACTATCAAAGATCCACTGAGATTTTCCACTGCTGTATCATAATTGCCATTATCAAACCTGTTATAAAGGTTTGCCAAACATCGTTACTATTCATCAGCTTTTTTCTTTCCCTCTTACTATGCCTTACCAGAGTTTACTATAGAACTGAACAAGAACACAATTTATGAAGATTATGTGCACTCCAATCTTTTATTTCAGGAGCAGAAGAGGTTGTGCAAAATTTATATTTTTTATCAGGGCAGATTTTGTTACAAAGATGAAATTTCCAGAGCTCTGTCTTTTCACTTTCATTAATCTAGTCATAGCAACATTTTCTTCCTAGTCTAATAATATATAACTTTTACACTATTTGTAATTACATAAATATTTAAATTGAACTGCATTCATCAACCAGGACTCCTAATTTTTTCATGCAACATCCATTAGACATACTCATGAAAACAAGCAATAGCAACCATCTGTTGTCTTTGCTTCCCTCCCCATCTCACCATCAGGTATTTGTACACATGGATAAGCCTGAGCCTTT
The DNA here is from genome assembly GCA_013398275.1 of Promerops cafer. Taxonomy (NCBI): domain Eukaryota; kingdom Metazoa; phylum Chordata; class Aves; order Passeriformes; family Nectariniidae; genus Promerops; species Promerops cafer. The sequence goes on along the minus strand of VZSE01007177.1, from coordinate 1,660,376 downwards.
TTTCTCCAGGCTGAACAGTCCCAGCTCTCTCAGCATTTCCACATATGAAAGGTGCTGCAAGCCCTTAATCATCTTCATGTGCTTTGCTAGACTGGCTTCAGTTTGTCCTGGTGAGGAGCCCAGAACTAGACAGAGCACGTCTCACCAGTAGAGGGGAGAGGAATCATCTATGTCTCCAAGATTATATTTTACCCATAAAAACAAGGAAAACCTTTTCCAAAAGGAATTTCTTTTTTATATCTTTCCAATATCCTTATATTAGTGCATAACATACTGTTTTGCACTTCTTGGCAGTTTACTCAAGACCCATTGTTAAAGAACTATTACTTAGAAAGATGTTAGTTCCCCTTGGAATTTCTAGAACTAGCTAAGAATTTTTTCCACATGTTTATCAACCCAAAATTTATTTCCCCTACAATTTGCAAGATGCTTTACCTCCCATGATATCTGTGTTTTACTTACTACATCCTGGTTTTGCAGAGGATGCTTTCCCTGTTCTTTTTCCTCCCTTACTTGTGCTACTCTGAAATCTATTACATGAACTAAATATTTTTCACACTGTTAGAATTACTTTTCAATCATTAAAATAGTCTCAGGGATGAATAGCAGTAAAAGAAAAAAGATTAATGTAAGTTTTATAACAAGCAGTTATAATCCATATTTCAACCATAACTCTTGGATGAAATATGCTAAACGTTTGCATACCATAACACACCATTTTTGTGTTCCTTCACAATTCCTGGTTTCAGATGTAATCAGGACCAATTTAGATATAGACATAGTGGGGAAAAATAAAACACTAATGGGGAAATAAAAGCCATCGCCCATACTAATCAAAGAAAATACAAATATAAAGAAAAGTTACAGTTACACTTGATGCTCTCTGGTGTGTTTGTGGTTTGTATTTCTTATGGTTAAACAAGAAAAAGCTATTCAGACAGCTCTAAATATCCTGTGCAGTACTCTTAGAATTTATGGGTACCTGCTGGTTACAGTTACATTGTATTTTGAATATAATGGCTTAGCTTTAGCTTATTGCCACGCTAACCATTGCAGGCTCCATTACCTTTCAAGTACCTACCATAAATGCTGCCATTAGCCATAGCCTTCCTTATGTGATGCTGTTCCTAATTTTTCCAGATTTAACAATTATATGACTGTTCTTCATCATTTCACCTGTCTTACTTGATGAAAAGATGCCTTTGACTCTAACTAGATCAAGTTAATTTTGGTCTTGCTTTCATTCTACTTTCTTTTATAACTACATTGCTTTTGGTTCATGTTTTGACAGAACTCAACTAGAATACCAAATTCTACATTTCTTTGAAGTGAAGGGCATTGAATTAGGTTAAATGTGGAAATACAAGCTTCCTAATTATGTATGTTACCACTCTGCAGAACCATTAATCTTTTAAAAATAACACACTTGTGCTTCAGAAGGCATTGAATGGGTTGTTGGCTCTCAACAGAAAACATGAACAGTAATGCAAATGCACAATCACTGTTGCAGGGGGAACTTAGGAATTATGTGGGCTTCAAGCTTTCTCATTTGTGAGCAAGACACAGCTACTACTGCTGAAGAGCATGAAATTGAGCTGTTATTACTTACTCATTATATTTTATAGAGCTAGGAATCATTAGGAATCAAGGATGTGAGTAATGAAAAATGGAGAGTTTATTTGTATCAAATTCTTACTGTTACACCTCTCTTTACCATTTGGTATTATTCAAATTTGTCTAAAATTATTCAAGTATATAATATTTTTATTAATTCTTCCTTGTATGTCAATATCACGAAGATAACTTTCATCCTATTCCCTTCTCACAATGATCCACCTCTAAGGCATTCCTTAAAATCTAATTTATCTCTGATTCTTAACAAGCATTTTAAGACTGTTCACCTTTTCCAAATATCCCCTGCCTTAGGAATCAATGGCAAGCTTGTGCTGTTTGAGATTAGCCCCTTAAAGGGCTGCTTTGGATGGCTAAAGGTCTTCTAAATAACTATAAAGGATTTAGGATTTAGCAGTTCTCCTCCATCATTTTAGCTTCAGATAATCTCTAGTAAGCCACCTATGAGCACTATTACCTGGGAAACTGAATTTCCTAAATTCAGCAAGGTGATTCTAGAAGTGTTATTTTAAGTTGCCTAGACCTGGATAGGCATATTGTAAAGAAAAACAATATTGATAAATTACCACATAATGCAGTCTTTGAGAAACACTTCTTAATTGTAAAAAGCAATAAACTTGACTGTATTGTGCACTAGTTAATATTGGTATAAGAAAGAGTAGCTGAAGTAACTTAAATAATTTTTTTTGAAATTTCATTGGGAAATACACAAAAGTAGAATTGGAGTGTAATTTAGTCTAGCATTCAAGGATACTATTTTTAAGAACAAGAGAAACAGAGGGATGAAATCCCTCCAATTTTAAGGCAGTTTGAGAGAATTGGGGTTGTTCTGCCCGGGGAAGAAAGCTGGAGAGGGACTTTTGACTTGGGCAGGAAGTAATAAGATAAGGAGGAATGGCCTTGAAGTGACAGAGGGCAGGTTTATATTAGATATTAGGAAGAAATTCTTTACTGTGAGGTGGTGAGGTTCTAGAACCACTTCCCCCAGAGAAGTAGGTGCCCCATCCCTGGAAATGTTGAAGGCCAGGTTGGATGGGGCTTGGAGCTACCTGGCCTCGTGGTAGGTGTCCCTGTCCATGTTGGCAGCATTGGAACAAGATGATCTTTAAGGTCCCTTCCAACCCAAACCATTCTATGGAAAGATGACTCTCACAGCAGCTTGGATAATACATTATAGAGAGTCTTCATTGTAATTTTAATGCAACAAGGTAAAAATAAATCCAGAACAGTACCAACAAGCACCATGCTAACTACTTGAAAGAAAACTAACTCTCTCCTGGATCAAGCCAGGATGCATGTGGTTTTGACACCAGTGCCCCAAGACCCTCACAATTGTAATATTTGTTATGAGATGGGATGTTTTCTTCTCATCCACAGACGACCTGGACAAGTGGTAGGTCTTTCTGAGGAGTGTGGAATCACCTACTGCCTTCACACTACTGATCCTGATATCAAGGTTTGAATAGTAACCCTGTATTTTTAAATTCAGAAGCCTAAGTGGAATTTTATGGTACTAAATTTAGTGCTCTGGGTCTCTAGTTCCACTAGCACTGCCAGATAAAACATAATTTTTAGAACTTGAAATTTGGGACTCATTTTAGGTGTAACCATTTAGTTCTATTTGTAGAAAAATCCCATGATTACCTATAAAGCCCAACATATTCAAATACTTTTCCCTTCATGCTGCAAAGAATGTAGTGAATATAGCCTTACTTATAAGTAGGTTTTTCATTGAAACCTGTGGATGGCCATGGTAAGAGAGCAAAACAAGACCCAAAAAATTACTTGACTGCATTTAGGAAGTTCTTAACAAAGAAAAATAATTTCCAAACTGACCCTGAAAATACAAGCTAATTCTTAGTGTACCTATTTCACAAATGTTGCATGACTGCTCTGGTAGGCTTACAGAACGCTTACAAATGAAGAGGAAGCTGGGACTGGAAAGAAAGCTAGTTAATTAGCATTTTTAGTATCTCAGATGCAAAGGACAGCACAGACTTGTAAACAGCATTACTATAGTATCCATAGTGCAAAACAAGATGTGGAAGAATATGGAGGAAGAAAGATTTCTTCCACGCAAACTTTGTTAAGGAGATTACTTCCACAAAAACTTTGTTAGGGGAATAAGTAGATGACAGTACTCAAAAATCAAGTCAATCTACTTTCTCTTATGAATATTCACTCCCCTTATTAAACATTGAAATTTAGGAGTCACGTATGTTAAAAACCAGGTTGCAGAGTAGCATTTGCCCTAAGCCCTGCTCCAGGTACCTATGTTAGTAGCAGAATGACATCTAGCTTCATCCAGAGCAGCCACATTGTTCCACCTGAGCACGGCCTCACTTACAGATCTTACCACCCTTTGCAAACCCAATACAGGAACCCCTCCAGGGTTTCAGATTTTCTGCATGACACTGATCATTTGATCTTGCTGCAGGGACAGAATAAATATACAGTGGCAAGCTAGGGCTAGTTACACCTCTGCCTGGCTTCTACAAGCAGGAGTGCTTTTTGGCTCCTGCACACAAATTTTCCCTTACAACACTGTAAGCATAATTTCATATTCCAACAACTTGGACACAGGACAAAATTGGGAGTAAAATACAGTTTTGTACAGACTTCACACTAGTATCAGAGTTTAATCTTGTAGAAATGACTTTATTTTTCCCACAATTCATTAGGTAAATTAGTTTCTGCTGTTGTAAGAACTCTCTTATTGTTTCCAATAAAGAACTCTCTCATTGCTTCCAATAACAAAAATGAAATATTTCTGGATACAACTGATACTGAATATGATTGAGACCCTTTCAAGGCATAAAAATATTTTACAAATACACACTACTTAAACCCTTGTTGAATGTAGCATATCCCCTAATGTAAACATTAAAACTAAAGACATAAAACCTCTCTTACAACAACTTATCAGAAAAGCTAGTAGAGTAGCTACTGTTGAACTTTTGCTCTCAACATGTAAAAGATGAATTTTCACATTGTTAAAACCAAGACCTATCAGTGTAACTGCTTCAGAGTGTGTATGTCATGACCATAAATTTGCAACTGTAGTATTGCTCCAGGAGTTTATCTATGATGTTATATAGAAATAGAACACTATATAGACACTGGCTGTTGTGTCCACTATGAATTTCTATATGTTTAACTAATAATGTGTTATGCACACATATTGCCAGTGTCTATACAGTAGATATCCACTTATAAATACTATGAATAAAAATGGTCTCATACCTTCTTGAAAGCTCCCACTCTGTCCTAAAGACCCCTTACATAGTTCAGACTAGACAGCAATGAGAAATGAGAAAATAACGGTAAGATGAAAACAAAAAATAGCAAAAGACAGTACTGGAAGTCCTTTTGGTGTTTTATCAATGCAATTACTGAAAGTATGAATATTTTTTAAAAGACTGTACAGTATAAAAAAAATGCTAAATGTGTGAACAGAAAATAACTGAACATAATTTGGAAATCCTTTATAGCATAAAGACCTTTTAGGCCTTCTTTCTAGAAAATGAACACTCTTGTATATTTTGCAATTATGGCATTAAAATGCATTCAAAAATGGCCTCCAGCATTCTTCACACTGTTACATATGCATAGGTCAATACATTCAGAAAAAGAGAAGTAGAAATTTGCTAAGATAACGAGTGTCTGATGAATGACTGTAGCTCTCCACACAAAATCCAAGAAAAGAAATGCATATGAACAAGAAATAAATGAACAGTTTAGTGGCTTCATTATGGAGGATACAGCTTTGGCTATGCTGAAGCAGAAAATGTCATCTAAAACAGGTATTCAGTACCAGAAAACTTAAATATTGAAATACTGTGCTTGTTAAACACTGTTTACATCAGAATATGGATATCCTGCAGTCTCTACATGATGTCACAGAGAAAATTTGCCAACACTTCTAACCTTTCTGCAGTTGTAATCCCTAACACCAGGAAGGAAGACCTCTGAATCAGGACTTGGCTGAGTTTCCCAGCAGTTCAGCTACAAAAATTCCAGCTCTCAAGCGCCAAATTGTCTCAAATTCCGTCTTATAACACAGTTGAATTACACTGCTTTCTAGGGAAGCTTTTGATCTCGAAGTTTCTCACCAGAGGACTCTGCACGATCACGGTGTTGTAACAGATCCACAGTGTTGCAAGAGATCCAGCACAGAACTCCCCCTTTGGGGAGGTACTTGGGCACTGCCACCTAAACCTGAACTTACAGTAACCCATTGAACTCTGTTTTGTGGGCTTTCCCCACTCCTGAATTAAATTGCTCTAAAATAAAACTCTAATCTGCCCCAGGGGATCTATAATAAGACTTGAGTTGCCCTTCAGGAGTGGGCAGTAAAATGGGGAAACGTGTGCAGTTCTCCCCTCACCTCTGAGGACAGCGTCTTCAAAATAAGTGGCCCTCAGGCAGAACACACCTGTAGGGAAAACGTGAGTCTAACAATAGATACCAGAAATACAATCAGACCTGATGAAATTAAAATATCTAATTTGCGTTATCGACCTCCTGATCCAATTTTCTTTTTAACAAGTACTAGAATTCTAATGGGGTTTATATATAAATTATTCAAAATACCTTGCTTAAAAATAGCATCTCTGAAAACTTCTATTCTATTGTTTCAGGTCAGTTTTTTATGTTTTTGTTTGTTTTTTAAAAAAACAGCTTGCTCTGTAGAACTTAACTTACAACTGCTTTGATTTATCTGCCAAGTCTTTCTTCAGAATACAGTCTTCTACCCTTGGAGACCTAGTGAGAGCTGGGAACCAGCCTCTCATTATACAGGAAAAGCAAGACAAAATTTCACAAAGGGAAAAAAAAATTTAGGAAACTGCAATGGGAGAAGTAAACAGAATCTGGTAGAAAAATATAATATACTTACAATACATTGTTTGGACCCAGAAAATTTTGACTTTTCTCTCAGAACCTATAGAAGCTGCATAAGAAATGGAAAATTATTGATATTTATAAATTGCATATGATATGAAATAATATATGTTCTATTATTTAAATCAATTAAATTAATATATTACTATTTTACTATAGTGATGGTTTACTTTTTAAATTGAAGATATTTTTAAACACACTTTTTTGATTCTTAGGTTCTTAAATATATAAAAAGAATTAAAAAAGCTTTTAAGTAACACTTATCACTCTAAAAGGTGAGAAGAAAAACATGTGAGAAGCAAAAATAAGCTTTTAAAAATATCTTCACATTTTCTGTTTTTCATACGCCAACAAATTAAGGGAGTAGAAAAATAAATTTGTAGGGAGATAGTAAAGACCTCACAATATAAGTATGTAAATTCTCATTTATTTCTTTGGAGAAGCTTTTTGGTATTTTCAAAATAGAAATCAAACTCATTTTTTTTAGAAAACTGTCCCTTGCATATACTGTCCTATGAAATTGTGAAATACATTCCAGAAAATGCTTTAAATAATCTTAATTTTGGAGGTGCAGATGCTTATGAAAATACCTTGCACACAAAAAAATACTGTGTTTCATTATAAAAGAATATTACTACAGTGACAGTTCAAGTTGTTATGGTAACAGGGTCTGTGAAAAGAGTAAATGAGCTTACAAAATGTTTAGGTATTTTTCTTTGCAGAATTTTTTATATTCAGTTTTCCCATTAAAATTCTTTTGAACTGATTCTGAAGATAAAGTATGGAACAAAAGAACTGTACAGAGATTGAGTGACCATTAATGTTCTGAAATATAAACACCTATTTTGTTTACTCTCTTTATATGTTAGCACGTGTAATATTTGTATACTCTGAAAGAAAAGGGAGAACAAGCTCAATGAGATGTCCTATTAGCCAGATGCCGTGATTTCATTCTAATTTTAAAAATTGATTTAAAAAAGTAAAAGAAAAAAAGGCCAATTGCAGTCAGGCAGTTGAAATAGTGCTTTGACTAACAAAAGCTTTTAGGGCTCATCAGAATTAGCGGCTCGGCTCTATCATACTGTCCCGTGAGCTAAATGCAGCGTTGTGCACACGCAGGAGACAATGTCTGGGCGATGGAGCCCCCATCGGCCCAGGGCAGTCGTTCTTTCACGGGCTGGCTGCCCGCGCTTGCCCACACCGCGCCCGCGTGGAACCGCGCCTGTAGGGGCTGCCGGGATGCTGTGGAAGCAGGCTCTCGAAGGAGGAGAGTCGTGGGCTTCTGGACCACACAGGCATGAGGTTCAGAGCAGCCTGAGAGTTGTCTTTTGTCACTGTTTCAACAGAGAGAGCAGCTGCAAGACAAGACGTTGATGCTTTTGATTCACTGACTGCTTTGCGGTCCTAACCTTATCTTTTGTCTCGCTGACCAACCTGAAACAGGCCTTATTAATGTTGGATGGAGAGTGCTCTGCCAAAAAGAGCAACTCTGTTCCTCACTTTGTTGGCTCCCAGCAATGGTTCAGTTGGCTTTTTGAGCTTCCCAGGAAATAATTTCCATGCTGAGAGTCAATCTGCCAGATATCAAGTGGAAATAAATCATACTTACGATACTGAAGCAATAAAACTTCCTGTGATTGTCCAAAAAGGCATGAGAAAAGAGAAATGATAGAAATACTCTGCTTTACACACTGCAGATTTTCAATAGAAAGTCAGATATTTTGACCTAAGATCATAACTTACTCTGACTACTATTATGATGTAACCTATCTGGGGCACTTTCAGAGTAGGGAATTTGATCAAAAAATGGGAGATATGCTGAAGATATGTATATTTTTTCTTCTATTATTTTATTATTCTATAGATTTTTTAAAAATAATTTTCTAATTTAGTTTCTAATTTAGTTTCTAATTTAAATGTTCTGGAGAAACAAGGAATCACTTCTAATTATTGGGCTATGGGTGAGATCTAGGATATTTTTATAGAAGTAATTTATATTGGAAAAAACAGCCACTCTGGAAACCAGAGTTTTTTGATCAATAGTCCAAAAACTGAGCTGTATTCACAAATCTGGAGAAAGCCATAAGTATATATTCTGGCATCTCATCTGAAGTTAAAGAAATTACAGATTTAATGTACTTCTTATGAAAACCCAGAACCTTAGCTCCATGAAGTAACTTCATCTGGGACCAGAGAATACTGTGAGATGACAGAGCCTATTAAATACTTCTCTGTAATTAGTGCAGTGTTTGAACTATCACCTAGTAAAGTCTCAAACTATACCAGACACCTCCACTGGCAGGTCATTAGGAAACTGGAAAACCTCCCTTAATTTGGGGACTGTACCAGAATAACAGACACCAAATGTAATTTCTGGATGCACAAAGAGGGAATTCAGTAGACTTATGCATCCAGTGTTGATGCACCTACAATGGGTGTTGCCAGTAGAAAAAGTAACCTGAATTCCATCACTTGAAATATTAGTCATTTGAATAAACAAACAAATAACCAAACAAACACCTTATTTTTTTAAAGGGTAGTCAATTTGTATGAAGAAAGGATAAAAAAAAATCTAACACATTATGTCTTTCCGATTTCTATTATTCATTATTCTGTCCAGCTGCTATGAGAAGTGTTTAAACAGTAAACTCTATTTAAACATTCAAAAATAAAATATTTATTCTGTGTGTAAAACTCATTTTCTAGAATAGCAAAAAGTTTCATTGTATAATCTCAGCTATTGTGTGTTTCACTGTATGTGGCAAGAAATGCTGCTATTTATAAAACTTGTAAAAATAATTCATGATTAATACTACAAATAAATAATTTTACTTTTCTTCTTGCAAAGTGTGTACAGGTAGGGGTGTCTGTAGAGATACAGTATTTAAATATCATTTATAGCTTTCTGTAAACAGAAAAGTCTCAGAAAATAAGTGCCTGTTATTTCTGAATTAATTTTTGAAAAGTGGAATATTTGGAGAGGAGTAGGTACATGCCTTATGCATGGAAAAATAAGTAGATTCAGTTATAGATCAGAATAGGCAGCGGCTATAGATCTAACTTTTCTATGGTTTAATACCAGAATATTCCTGAAGATGAATTTGCTGTATACACAGAATTTAACAAAAAAGTTTCAGAGAATAAACAGTTTTCAACTGGCCCAGAAGTGCATGGCTAAAGCCTTTATATAATTATTTTCAAGATGGCTGTATTGATTATTCCTTCACTGGACTGAAGCTGCTCCAGTGCAGTGCTATTAAGACCATTTGTTATAAACCAAGACTCGTTCACCCCTGTGGAAAATATTGCAGTATCTTTTGGAGAGTTAAAATCAGGAAGGTAAGTTTTGGGAGTATGATGCTGTGGAACAGCATAAATTCTCTTGCATGATACAAAACCATCAACCATTTTGTCTAGGAAGAATTGTGGCAATATTCATTGGAGTACTGCTTTCTACATAAGCAGAAACATGAAATTAAATGCAGGGGTTTTCTTGGACACATTCTTTTTTTTTGTTTGTTTTTGTTATTTATTGATCAAATTCAATAAAAATGCTACCAAAAAATGGTCATATGGAACCAGATAAAAAAATAGCAGTTCAGGTACTAATATATTTTTCTATTAACAAAAATGGTAAATTATACCTCCTTTTTTATTGTTATTCATTACTTTCTGAAAATGTTCTTCATATTGTGTATTTTATGCTCCCATATGATAGGGCATTGTAATCTGTTCTGCAAATTGCTTACTCCACTGATTAATGTTCAGTATATTTGAAAAATATCATAGTTATGATATAGCTCTCCTGATAAAACTATATATATGTGTAAATAAGGCAAAGACCCCATCTACATGAGAATCAAAGGCTTTCTATGTAAAGAAGTTAGATATGAGTAAGATTATATTTAATTTTCTTCAGCTCCTGAAATAATCTATGAACTAGTCTGCTATGTGCTGTGCAGCTAAATATTCAGATTATGTAGGATCTCTATTATTCCTTTTCTGGTCTATTTTTATTTATACACAGAGTACTTTGTCTCAAAAGTGCAAATATATGCAGTGCTATTTTACTGTTCTGAAACCTCTGTTTATATATTCCAAGCTAGCTGGAACTTTTTCAAGGACCTTCATTATCTCAGACATTTTGAGAATATTTTGAAAGCTTGAATAAATTGCCTAACCACCAAATGCCTAGGGCAGCTAGGCAGTGTCTGAAGACTTAGTGCATTGAGTGACTCTTAAATTAGACATTTGCATGGTTATTTTTAATTAATCACCATATAAAATGTAATTAGCATGCACCACTTATCTTTTGAATAGCAGTTGGCAATTTTTTTATTTTGTAAATTCTTCATAGAGCACAGAGTTCAGGAGAAAAGAAGGAATCCCAGAGGCTGGTGTCAGGAATAATCGGGGTGATTTAGTTGGCTGTTGTCCAGGCTATAACATGCAGTTTATTTCACTCTTTATTGGTCAGGGTTTTTTTAACTTAGACATACACAACTATCCACGCTTCTTGTATCCTCCCTTTCTTTGGGAACAGTAATGTTCTTGCTAAAAAAATAACTGTAAGACTTGCAGAGAACCTCATTCTCAAGTGGTGTGGGGTTGGATGCTGACTGTAAAGGCATCAGGTAGTACAGGTGAAGGGCCCCTACTGTCTTCAATGAACACTTGTTTGTGCCAGAAAAAAATGAGAATTCCTCATGCTGCTTTAAAGTGGATTGAAGAACACACAGGAAGAGCTGTAAGGCAGGGAGCCTCCCTAGATGAATACTGGGAAGCCAATTTCTTCCTGTCTGGAGGCAGCCAGCCCTTAGCTAGGATTCAGAGGTACAGATCCTTCCTAACAAAGAAAGGAGTTGATATCAAAAGCTGGGGCACACCCCCAGCATCTCCTAAGACAACAGCTCTCACTGCCATGGTGCCCAGAGCTGGTAAGCACTTTCAGAATCACACAGATGCACTTTCAAAGGCCACACAGAGAACATTATCTGTACATGCCTGAGCAAGCCCATCCCCTCCAGTTACAAGAGATTGGTTGTCTGGTCCTGCAGCACGCAGATTGTCTGGGCTCATTAACATCTGCTCCTGATGACACATCTCAAAAAGGCACTTTGCATTTGTTCTGGAACTGGTAAAGTTTGCACCAATGCAAAGAGATTTCTGAGAGACTGTGTTTTCATTCTAGCTACCTCTGTAGACATACATATTAGACCACACCTAACATCTACAGCTCAGTCTTACACTCTGGCCAAGACAGATTACTGCTACTGAATAAAGTGAAAAATGTCTTGGGGTTTTGCTTTCTTTCAGCTAAGTACACAAATCTGTTAAAGGTGACTCGGGCACTAATTTTAAGTTGATCATGTTTCCAGAAGAGCAGCTAAAATCAAATTTTAAAAAGCAGGATAAGCTGACAGCATTCCCTTGCACTGAGGACCTTTTTCCCTGTGAGTCACACGGCAGCATAGGGATTGCATCCTTCATGCCGTGCGTCACCAGTGCGCACTGCACTCAAGAGGGGGCTCCTGAAATTTCATTTCCAATAAAAAGAATTTTATCTTTAGAAAAGATTTGAAGAATCACCTAATTTGAGGATGAGTTAATTACTATGTTTGAACACTGGCCAAATTGTAGAAATAAGCTGCAAAAGCTTTCTGAAAGCGTTCTTAAACCCAGCTCTCAGTCTATTCTTCACTGCACCCAAGCAATACAGAATTATTGCTCTTTTGGATTTATACCACTCCTACCTAAGCTTTAGTAGCCTGATTTAAAATAAGACTTCAGCATCTAAAGCAGAACTTAGACAGAAGATGGAGACTTAAGTCAGAATTTATTGTTCTAGAAGTCCCTGTTTATCTACCTCAGCACACTTAGAACACTTCAAATCGTCATTGCTGCCTCCACTTATTTATCCCAATAGGTTCTGAGGAGCAGAAAGCTTTTCTTCAGTGTATTTCCACAAAAATGTCAGTCCTGACACTGCTGAGCAGACAGACCATGCCACCTCCCTCCTAAACCTAATATCATATAAAAAACTGTTTCTTTTTCTCCCTGCCTCTGTGATTTATACCTCTTGAAAATGTTCATAGAATGCCTTCAGAATAAAGCTACCCATAAAGTCATACTAGAGGTCTCTTAATTTTTCTAAATATTGCACAGAAAAGTATTATCAAGAACCTTCATGTAGCAACTCAATTGTTAGAGCATCTGAAAATAGAAGAAAAAAAGAATATGTACAACTGTGGTAGAAAAAGAAAAAAAGAACTTACCTGTGAAAGGAAGCTCTAGGTGTCAAGATTATTTATATATTTTCATGAAACATTAACTGGGTAAGATATGTAAAATACTACACACTAGACTTCTCACAGTAATCAGCTACAATTGATATCACAGAATTGCAAGTACTGGGTTGTTTGGTTCATCCCTCCCCCTCTCCCTGTCTTTAGTGTTTCTTTTTAAAGGAGAACTGTCAACAAAATGCTCCATATCAGAGTTCCAAAGCAGAGAAAATTAAAACTTTGAGCCTACTCTGGTAGGTATGCTCTAGAGAGGGAACAAATATAATATATGTCTCTAGATTGAAAAGTTCCTCACAGGTTTCGGTTTCCACTCAGGAAATAAATGACCTAAAAGCAAGGCACTAGCAGTATTTTGTAACAATACATAACTCTCCTTTCTGATTTTGCCCTAATTGTTTAAAAGTTTGTTATAGTTACAACCATACAAATTAAAAATAAAATCTCTCCATAATAATATCTAGCTAAATCAAGTAGGATAAACCAGATAGTCTAATCTTGAAAACTGCTTGCTCCTAATCATCCTTTTCCCCAGGACACTCACCTACACATAGCAACATGCTCCAAGCAGGAGAGAATTACTAATGCCTCACCCAAACCTTGCTGTCAGGAAATGTTTTCCCTGCACCCTTCCAGCAGGCAAGTGCTTTAGACTAATCTTTTCCTTTTCCCTATTTCTGTCCAGTGAGAATGTTTCCCTTTTTTTTTTTTTTTTTCCCCGGCAAATGCTCCTCAGCTTTTCATGTACACTTGAGAGTACAACAATATCCTAATATCCTAATGAAAATGCCATTTTTTGCTTCTTCTGTAGGTAGTAATAAAACATGTTTTTTCCCTATCGACACCCTTTAACATACCAGTTGTTTTAAGCTGCCTGTACAATTGTAAACAGCTAAGATTGCTGTAAATTGATCTACCTGACATTCTTTATGGTGTGGGTAGTCAGGATAAAGAGAAGGCCAGGTTAATTACAAAGAAAATGTGTTAATTATGTAATTAACACATCACAGTTCTCTGTATCAGGTAGAAAGGAGGAGAAATGATGGGGGAATTTAGTGAACTTATAGCAAAGATTGGTTTATGCAGCACAGAGAGCAGGGGCTGGCTTTGATGAGACACCACAGCTGTGTGTAATGCACTCTGTTGAAACCTAAATCTCTGGTACACTGCATGAGAATTAGCTCATTCATCTGTCTTCTTGAGAATGCAAGGAGTAGAAGTCACACTAACTTAGTCAGGAGTTTGCCTCAGTTTCTACAAGCCTGGATGAGTTTGGTCCTTTCCTGAACTGCAGAGCAGAAGACCTCACTGGGGTCTACATAGAAGAAAGTTCTACTTTAAATCCTCACTATCTACATCTTACAGTGGGCAGGAATGTAGGGAGGAATAACCTTAAAGAAATTTGATTGCTCACCCCCAGAGAGATGAATGCTTTGCTGCTATCAAAGACCTCTATCTGGTGGGGGTTTTGCTTTTATTATGGTTTAGTAAGGTCTTGTGTCTCACATATATTTGTCTCTGACTAGAAAATCAGTTTGGATCCAATATACTAGTAAGAAATGTACCTGTTAACTGATGATCAGTTTGACCCATACCCTCCAAAGTATCCATGAGTTTCTGTGGCTTCAAGCTCACATTCCCTATACAAACCAAGGTACCAGAAAAAATCTAACCATCATAAAATATGAAGTATAAATAGAATTAAGGCTTTTAGGGCATTTGTTGAGCATGTGAGTTTTAATTTCATGTCACTCTTTTCTAGGCAAAGAAGACAACAATTTACAGAACTCTGTTGTGCAATTTAAAATATTTGTAATCTACCCACTGAATGAATTTATTAATGCCATTTAACCTCTGAAATGCATAATGCTGCCTGTCACTCATACTTACTGCTGTCAAGAGATGCAAAATCACTTGCAGGCAGTGAGGGTGAGGGGCTCAGCTGTCTTACAAGGCATGTTCACTGAACACTGACCTTTTCTGAAATAGGGAGGGGAAATAAAAGCTGCATATTAAAATCCCCCACTCTAAAACAATAGTTTACCTTTGTGGCAATTCATCCACTCCCCCCTTCCCAGTCTTCTAACTAAGTGTCTTGCGATTCAACATGTTGTTTTTTTCCCTGTTACAGGAATTACTTTACTTATCAATTTCCAAGTGACTACTTTGTGTCATACCCCTAAAAAAAAAAAAAAAAAAAAAAAAAAAAANAAAAAAAAAAAAAAAAAAAAAAAAAAAAAATCCATTATTGATAGGCTTGTCACTAAGCAAAAGTGAATTCAGGGAATTTTTTCATCTCCAGCCTTAGTCTTAATGTGTCTATAATTTCTCAGTTTCTTTAACATAAGCATCTATTAGAGACATTGAAATTCCCAGTTTGCCATAAAAATTTCTGTAAGCATTGAAACACACATTTGGTTGCTGTTGCCCTATAAATTAGCAATGTCAAATTCAACTCACTCTGATGATACAACTTTGTCCAATCATTCTTTATTACTTTGAGTCTTTTATCACTGTTAGGTTGTGATGGTAGAACAACCATGCTTGTCTGCAAACCACATAATCTCATGCCTGTCAAACAATGTTCTACATTCTGAGCTTTACTTATGCAACCAGAACTAGGAAAGAAATTGCGAGGTCTCAGCACATGATTAAAATGATTAAAATATTTGAAATGTAAAAAAATTGCATTTATATGTGCAGTGCCATAATTCTCAAATTTTTGCAGTGCATATCTATACTTGGTCTCTCTTATTAGATTTAAAATATTAAGTACATAGAATGTATCAAAACCAACTTGGTTTTTTTTAAGTAGAATACTCTTGACGTGTACATATATCTACAGCATACTGAAGATATGCTGTAGTTTATGGTGTTTTTTTTCCTATTTCTTTAATTTTATCCCTAATGAATTCTTTTCCATATTATCCTCTTTCACTCAAGTTACTTTCTTAGTATTTTCATACTGCTGTCTCCATGTCATGGTTTATCTTCTTCATTTCAGCAAAGTAGTTCCAGTGCCTCTGTAAAACTTAGCATGAATTTATACAGAACTCTTTTTCATATTTTAAATCTTTGAAGCTAAAGCTATTGGATACTCAGTTTTGTATTCCACACTTCTAAGCAAGGTCATAGATCTAGACCTGTATTAAAAAAAACATTATTTCTGCTACTAGATAGATCAAGTGTAAATCTGTGGTCATGATTTAAAAGATGTAAATCTATTTGCACCCTAACTTTCCTACACAAACATATTAAATGATGAACTGAGCAACATGAATAATTATCATTCCATGTTGGCCTTTAAGAGTATTACTTTCACTTAGCTGTTTAAAATTTATGTCAACTTTTCTAGGTTTATGTCTAGTTTATTTCTAGTTTTCATGATTATACCTTTTCCAGGACAAAATCTATGGCTCATCTTCAAGACTGTTTAGCAGTTCCAGGAATAATTAAATCCACGGATTTTCACAGTTCTATTACTATCTTGATGCCTACTTAGATAAAGAAACAGCAAGGTACTACCTACTGTTTTACTTTACAGTTTTTAGGTTTAAGTATCTAACTACATGATCTTGTTTGTTAGTTTGTCTTCATTATAAGATATGGAAAACATACAGATTTGGAAGTAAAGCCTCTGAGACCTGTCAATTAAATAACAGTTTGTTAAGTACATTTGATAAAGAGTAGTCTTACATAAATTATGCCAAAAAGTCCCAGCATTGTAATTGCAACATGATCTATTAATATTGCAAATATGCACTAATCCATCTCCATGCTAAGGATTCATATAGCAAGCTACAGTGTAGCAGTTGTTCATCCAAAAGATTATGAACACCAAATATTTCAACAGAAACCCAGCAAAAATGCTACAGTAGAAACCTGAAAGGAGGTGAGAAGCAGCAGCAAAAAAGACTGACAAGGACAGAAAAGGAGTCACATGAGAGCAGAAATAAGTGGAAGCAATCAAGGAATAGCATTTTATAAAGGATTCTATAAAAGGTGAAATTAAATTGGTCCAAGTTGTCGTATCTGACATTCTTTTCTCTGTGTAAAGGTAATGTACCAATTTTTTTTTGCTACATTTACTGATTAGTAGAGGCTCAAAGTTCTTTCAAAGAATAGATGAGTTTTAAAAATGAGATATAGCCTTAATCGTAGGCTTTATGAAGTACATGGGAATAGTTGAATACATATCCAACCTCAGAAGACACATTAATTGCAGCAAATATGAGAAATATTGTCTGAAATGGAGAAGTTTGCAAGAACAGAAACCAAATGAATGAAAGCACAGAAAACTGGTCTGTGTTGTTTAGTGCTTTTAAGAATTGACTTTCAAAATCAGAGTTTCATTTTCTTATAGAGGCAACATAAATAGTATTGAACCATTTTCTTACTTTTCATTAAGGCAGCATTGTCATCATGAATCATAGAATCACAGAATATGCTGAGTTGGAAGGAACTCTCAAGGATCATTGAGTCCAGCTCCTGGTCCTGCACAGGAGCACCCTAAGAATCACATCACGTCCCTGAGAGCATTTTCTGAATACTTGAACTCTGTCAGGCTTGGTGCTGTGACTACTTTCCTGGGGAGCCCAAACACCCTCTGGGTGAAAACCCTTTTCCTGATATCCAAACTGAACCTCCCCTGACACGGCATCACACCTTTTCCGTGGATCTTGTCACTGGTTATCACAGAGGAGAGACCAGTGCCTGCCCCTCCTCTTCCCCTCAAGAGAAGGTTGCAGACTGCAGTGAGATCTCGCCTCAGCCTCCTTTTCTGCAGGCTGAACAGACCAAGTGACCTCAGTTGCTGCTTATACAACTTCACCCCTAGACCCTTCACCATCCTCACTGTCCCCTCTGAACTCTCTCTAATAGCTTTATGTCTTTCTTACATTGTGGCACACAGGACTTGAGGTGAGGCTGCGCCAGCAAAGAGCACGGCAGGACAATCGCCTCCCTCGACCAGCTGGCAATGCTGTACCTGGTGCATTCTAAATTTCATAATGGTTTGCTGATATTAGCATTATTTACACAGAGACTCAGATTCTTTTGGAAAATTCTTTTGCAATGGCTTTTGCAGATATTGACTTTCCTTTGCAAGAAAAGTGTTTCACATTTCTTGAAGTAAGGTTATTTTTGTGACAGTTGTTTAATCAGAAAAGATAAAACCATATAATCTCTCTGTATATATGTTTTACTTGTATTTTACATAAGGTAAACAAAGAATGAAATCAAGAAAATAATAACATTCTCATTTTGCAGGGAAAACCTCTGAAGAACAGCCTAGGCTCAAACTCTCTAAATAATTACCTTTTATTAGCTGAATGTTCTTCCAATAAATGAATACCAAAGTATGTTCATGGTAATGGAGAGAGTTGTGGCACATTGCTGTGGGAACTGTCCCAGTGCATTAATTAAGAATTTTGCTTCAACAAACAATCCAGTGTTTTGATTTTTTTTTCTAAATACACTTCAATTATAAGCTATTAGCTTCACTGACAACAATCAAAAGCCCAATAAAAAGATCTTGAAGTGCAGGTACACAGTGACATTTTATTACTGACACTCTGATAGCACTGTGTTAGTTGCTGCAGGATGTTTTAAAACAGAGAATTATAAACTGTAGTTTCTCTTAACTGATACTGTCTGTATTTAAAAAAACTACTTTTGAAATGAAGTGATGGGCACCATCCTGCTTTCACTGAATTCAGAAGTGTTTTGTCTCCGGTACCATCTCTCTGCCATATACTGCTCTAAATCACGATAAAAACCTAGGAAACACTGAGCCATGAACATGCTGTGAAAGATGTCATTTAGGCCACAGGCAGAAACACTTTTGGCCCACATCTCAAGTGTGTCTCTACTAGGCAAAACTGGGGATCCTGTGCAAAATTTTCCCTTCTGTGCTCCAACCTCAACACTCGCAAGGAGGTCTGCTTTTTGGCAGTTCAGTGATGCTAACGTTTCTGCTTCCTCCAGCCTCATTGAGCAGTGATGACATAATGGATTTCATTAGGGCTTATATGAAGGACAATGCACACTCAAAGTGAATGCCATGTCCTAGATTTTGAGACGTTTGCTTATCTTGTCTCATCTTTTTTGTGCATGTTTTCTGCAATATAACGGCGTTGGTTTGACACCGCAAAATAGTGAAAAATAAGCTCTTGCTGATGCTTCAGTGGAAAAGCATATAATTTGATAGGTATTTGAAATTTGGTTTAATAAATATCTTTATTGTGACGTAATTGCCAAACTAAGGATAGCAAAATCCCAAGTTACATGGCTGGTGTAATCTCTGTTGACTTTTTAACAGGTAGCTTTATAGACACATTCCATTTCCATCCAGTCAAAAGCTGTAATAGTGCACCAATCATCAACTGACATTTCAGTTCTGCCTGAGGACAGGGGATTTACAGAAATGGACATAGGTCAGTGTCTAATATCTTGTATATTAGGTAAGTAGTACATGAACTCAGATTAAAGAAAAGATTTTAACATACAAGCACTTGTCACTTAAATATGCATGCTCTTCTGTGGTAATTTCTAGTTTTTCTCATCATATTACTTGTGTCTAAAAAACCTCAAACAAACAAAAGAAAACGAAAATTCAGTAAGTTTGGAGGGTGATAAAGACATCTCAAATAAAACTTTGAAAGCCTTCAGGGAGATGGTATCTCAAAACAATAATTCACATCAAAATGATTACTGTATATAAGGCACATAAAACCATTGGGAAAAAAATCAGTATATAAATGAGAATTATTCTATTGATGAATTACTGTTTCATATACAATTTTACACTAATATTTTCTTGTCAAATAGAAAATATTTGCTATGAATTCCAGGGTTTTTTTAAAATTATAGTAAGTATATGCTTTTGATTTAAGCCTAAAGCCCTTCAGGACCTCTGACAGTTGTGTCACTGGCTGTTGCACAGACACCTGTTTTTTGTATGGAATGCTAGAAATCAGGAACTCTGATTTTTAGCATTTTCATTTTTCTTTTGACAGCTCAAAGGACTCCAAGCCTGAGATTTTAAAAAAACAAATATAGATAATCAAACCATTGCTTCTTCCCTTTAGAGAGCATATAAAACATGTTTATCTCTTGGGAAGAGTATAAAAGCATATGTGAAGGTAGAGAAAACCCCTGGAGATTAGTTATTTTCTAGAAGTTTCCAACAGTGTTTTGCAAAGCTGTGGAGAATCATTCCTTCAGGACCTTTTGCTATCCTAGTCAGATAGGTTTAGTTCTCCAAAGCTGTGCTAATTTTAATTCCTTCAACAGATACTGAAATGTATGTTTCCAGAGCATGTGAAAAGCTATTTGGAAGTATTAATGGCTAGGCAGTAAGTTATTCCACTCTTTCAGTATTACCAGATATGGATGTTTTAAAAAATTGTGCAGAACAGTTGTGATGATGTAAATATATTTGTATTTGGTATTATAATGCTAATATATAAGAAGCAATTTTCACTCTATTAACAGAAGTCATAATAACTGTAAGGGTCTTCCAGTTTTGCCTCTCTTCTGGATCTATTTATTATCTAAAAAGAAACTAAATGTCTGTATTAGAGAGGCAGCTGAATGAACACAGCTGAATTTAGAGTTCTTAACAGATTTTAGTTCTTCATGCATCATTTTCTCCTCAAGGTTGGCATGGCATCTGTGTGCTATTGAACACAACACTAAGCACTCCATTAACACATGAGAGTTTTCAAAGCCATCTCTAAACTTTACCTTTCAAAATGAAGTTTTCCTAACTGGATTTCTGATCTAAGTGATCAGCCTTTACAAGAAGACACATGAAGAATTTTGACTTTAGTGGTACAACCTGAGCCACATGGAAGTGAAATATAGAGGGAAATGTTGAACTTGGACACCATCAAAACTATCCTCACTAGACAGGTGGGATGTGCAGGGGTTTATTTCAGGCTTCTGGCCCCCTGGATGCTCCCACTGACAGTGGAATCACACTTTGGGATTCCTTTCTCCCACCAAGAATTTCATAGGGCAGGAGTGGAGTCACTCATGTGCCACCACCCAGAGGATTGGAATGCAGCTGTGAGGTCACTTGCACCACAGAACTTGCAGGTTTGAAATGGTTTTCCTGTTGCTCACAAGTGTTAACCTGGGCTGAGAGAGGTTCTTCCTCTGCTCAAACCCCTCAAATAGAATGCTTAAGTCAGGTTTCACAGTAGAGACAAGCAATTTAGAAAAATCACTGGTCTTCCATGTATATACATCTGGATTTTCTGGTAGATTAGAGTAAAATTATGGAGTTGGTGTTTGAGTTAATGCCCCAGTTTGGTATTAGCTATGCACTAACATAACACGGACCTGGATTTGTGTGAGGAAGAGCTACTTTTAGTTGACATATTGAGTTCTTACATGTGTAAAAGAAATACAGCCATGATCCTGTGCAAGACATACCTGATTAGCCATTTTACAGCAGATGATGACAGGACTTGGTTCAGTTGTGATACTAAAAAAGAGTGAAAGAGAAATTTGAGAGATGAGAGTGACCATATAAATGACAATTTTTGGAAGATTCTTTGCCTTAATGTAATAATTTCCAACCAACAAAAAGCATGAGGCAATAAAATGTAATGCTCAGAACAAAATTTATCCAAAACCTCCCAGCAAGCCACATCACACCCTACTATGCTAAATTTACCTGTATTTTTTCATGGCCTATATAATGATAATAAAAAGAATGTCTTTATTTTAATGCTGCACTGAAAAATTGAGTTTGAATTTATGTAAGTAGGAATATGTTATTAGGGAAAATAAATAATAATAAATAAAGGATTTAAGGATTGTGATGTGATCTATGAAGAGCTATAGACAAATATTTTATTCCATAATTCCTTCCCCATCTTAAAATGAGCACAAATGGCTGTGAAGGGTCTGATGATAAAACATATTTGTGCTAACACTGCTTTTCACATGATGGTTTACTGAGGCTTAGAAATCAACAGAGACTCATGAATTTGGGGTCTTAAAAGGAACTGCCAAATATTTTTACTCAATCGAATTCAAGTTTTAAGCCCAAACTACAAGAAGCACTTAATTAAGTTACGGGTCTACATTGTATTAATCCTCCATGAGAAAATAAGAGCAACTACTACCTCTTCAGACAGACCTCAGCTAGGAAAACCACATGCAACATTTTCTTGGGTACAAAATATTTGGACAAGAGATTCCATTGCCTTTCTAAGAATCGCAAAAAATTTACTAGAGTTTGGGTTTCAGCCCCCAGATATTTGCCTGCATGTGCCAAATACTTAACACTGCAGTATAAAAAAACCTTGAAGTTAATTTTATATTGTTATTATACCAAATGACCCCATGCCAGGTCAGTGCAAATAAGGAAAAGCTTGGCTGGTCTTGGCCTAGGAAAATATAAAGAATGTCAAATGGGTGTCTCTCAAGTGTGTGCTAAAAATGCATCTTTGCTCCCTGCAGCAGAATGGTATCTGACCTAAGAGCATTAGAGAAGAGAGACCATATTGAATGCTTTCATTTCCCTATAAAATGCTGATCATGATAGTTCAGACATGCCAGATGGAAGTAGTAGTGATAAATGGTGTTAATGCCTCAGGAGAAATGAGCTAGTAAAGTTATATTATGTTCAGTTGGGATTTTAAACATGTAATATATTTAAAACTGTTATTCTCCTGCAAAATCATATTCCTAATATTTCAGTGCCATATCATATATGGGAGAAAAAAAATCCTGCCACCTTTTACTACTATGAAAAGCAGATTTTCCACATCACAACAAAACATCAATACACACAGCCCACATAATACTTTTTAATACATATAACTATATGTATGAAATGGTAAACGACAAGCATAGGAAAACCAAAAATGTTACTCCTCTTTTATTCCTTATGTATAGCAATATATATTTGAGAACAGTGAGATAACACAATTCTAAATGAGATAAGATAACCTCACATTTCTAACAGGTCCTTTGTTCCTTTATAAACTAATTAGGAATTCTGTACTAAACTCTGTCATTAGGAATTCTGTACTAAACTCCGTCATTTGCAACAGGGGGCACAAGGCTGTTTTTAATTCCCAGTTTGATCTGGATAGCAGTTTAACTGCAACTAGAAGATGTTTTAAGAAATTTTACTTATCTAGACATAATTTGCCTCTTCTCCAGAGGCAAATCTACGGAATTTTCTCTTTGAATGTCAGAGAATTTTAGAGGGAGGAGGTAGACAGTCCGTACCCTATACATCAGTTTGTTTCAACAAGACCTAAGGGCTCAGAAGGCTGCAGGTAATTTGCCAAAGCATCCCATCCTCTAGTTGTATTCCAAGAACTTAGATCACTTTACTAGTGATATTCATTCTGCATTCATTCCTTTTTACTAAATTGCCTTCTACAAGCAGCATTCTCTTTGTCTTTCATGATGGAGAGTTGAAACACCAGAGAAAAGAACAGCAACAACAGCAGGGTTGTTAACAGAGGTATTGTTCACTTGTTCATTTTAGACTAATAGCCAGAAACACCTTTTCCTAAACATCACCTTTTCCTTTTGTTCTCGTCTGGAGCTACCACTTTTTTTCACGTGTCTGGGTTAAGAATGTGCTGCAAAAGCACATGACTAATTTGTTTTTGGAGAGGAGGCATAGTTATATCCAAGTCAGTGAGGACCCACTGCACCTCTCTAGAAATCAGAGTGTAGTTGATGGAAATGAGAAAACATACCCAGACAATACATACTTGAAAATACCGTGCATACTCACTATTCATTCTAAAACAGAAAGAAATTAACAGATTTTATAACCTATATATCTGTAAATCCTTGAAGAATAGAGGTGCAAGAAGAACTCTGATTTGCCATACTTTTTGTGCCTATTGCCCAAACTTTTTGTCCTTTAGCAGCTTGAAATTTAATTTCCTTTGTCTAACTCTTCTTATTTAATTTTATTAATTAAAAGGCAGTCGAATTTAGAAGAAGAAATATTACAGAGATATATAAGAAATAAGACAGTGAAAAAGTCTATCACGTAAAGATTAATTTGTCCAATTTCAAAATGTATATTGCAATATTTTATAGCTGACAGGTGATCATGGGCAGATAGTCATTACAATTTATCACAGCAGGAAGTTGTTAAAAAGACAATATGGGCAGGTATAAAATTATATGAAGGAGAAGTTATAGAAGATAATTTTGAAACTCTAGCAAGCTTGTCCTTTTAAAGTTTCAATCACCAAAAGAGCATGATCCAAAATCTAATTACAATTTTAAAAGACAGAGTTGGAATCAGAATTTCCTGTTGGGAAGGGGTGGGGGAAATTATGCAGGAAAATTTCCATTGTTACTTCCTCCTATTAATCAAAATTTATGGGTTTTTTACACAGGAATTGTGTAAAACTTTTTTACTTCTCCTTGTTTTGAATTTATTGGCTGTTATTCCAAGAAAGAGAGAATGGGTATCCAACCCCAATTTATGCCTTTGCAAATTTCTCTCTGTCTCCACTTTTGCAACCCTATCATTTATCAACAGCAACCACATGTTATTTTTGAGTGGAAAAGGAATGTTCTTTGGCACTGCTCAGCCTTGAGTGAAGTTTTATAACAGTCTTATAAATTTCTCAATAGCAGGGCTTATAATGAAATTGCATAAAGTACTCTGACCTAGTCTGCAAGTTGGCACACTAGGCACTGCTGAATGGGGTCCTTGTTATGAACTAACAAAAGGAGCTTGAAATTTTTCTTCCCTATTGCTGTTAGCACTGCTGATCACTTTTACAATTCTGCAATCAAAGGTCCATGAGTTTGGATATTATGGGCTTTTCTTTGGGCTTTTCTGTGCTCCATTTGGTTGCTGGGATCTATTGCAAGGGTAGGCCCTTAGATCATGAGATCATAAACTGTTGTATTGTATGATGGGGTACAATGTCTAGCAGAGAGGAACCACTGATCAGATGCTCTAGAGAGAGGCTGTTGCAATAGAAACACTAACAGATGGTTAAAGTGAAGTATCAGTTTTATGCTTTATGGTATGCAGAGTTAGCAGGGGTATTAAGATCTTTTTGAGATCTTCTAATACTTTTATCTAATTTTTTCTCTGCCTTTCCAGACTGAAAATGTCTGTCCTAAAGGAGGTGTATTCATAGAAACCTAATGAAAAAGCTGCTTCTGTCAGAAGCACTTTAATAATAAAATACTGAAAGGAGGGAGGAAGTGCAACAAATATTCTAACATTTCCTCTATTTTACTGCCAGAATTTTAACATCATCTCCATGATCTTCAACTTTGAAACTAAACCAATCACTCAGGCAGGTGATGCTGGGTTTCAGAACCCACTAGTTAATAAGAAAATGCTCCTTTTAATAATTTGTTTATATTTTAGCCTTCCATACAATCAATAGAGAAGCCCTTCCAACCCTCACTTAAATTAAAGTGAGATAAAGTGAACCATGACTACTGACCACACTGTAAAGCATTTCCTTAAGTTCAAGCATACATTATTCCCTATCTCTGGATAAGGAAAGGACTAGTCTCACAGCAAAGCACAGTTCATTATCAAGAAAGCTACAGTCTAATTGTATTTAGCTAAGCTTTCAGATTACCCTGTTAGAGGAGACTGTTGTGTGCTATGTATGCAGAAACACAAAATATAACCTTTTCAATTGTAAACCAATATGCCTCAAGATGACACAGTCTTCAGTTAAAAAGTATTACTAATTTACATGCAGCTTAGAACAAAACCTGTTTTGACATGTATGTTAGTGTTTCATAACATTCCTACTCAGGTGCCAGCTGTTGAGTACTGAGATTCACACTAGGTAGCACTGCTGACATAAAAACCATGTGAGAGACAAGAAAGGGATTCATGGGAATCCTTGGGGAAATTTCCAGATAGGTGGGACCACTCAGCCAGATAAGGGGAGTTGGACTGAATCTGAAAAGAGAAGTGAGTCCATCTGTGTTTGAAATGGATTCCAAAACAGTCACAGCATTTTTAAATTCTTGTTACTTGAATTTATTCAATCAATCCTTCTTAAAGCAGAATTTAGTTGCTGGAACCCAGAATGTCATTATGATGTTCAATACTGATGGGGTAAAACTTATTTGAGTACAGATCTGGAGAAAGTTCTCTAATACCTTATAATAAGCACCCTATTGAGAAAATAAGTGAAATATCTACAATACTTTGCACTTCATGGGGAAAAATTCCGGTTTCTGCTGAAGCCAATGGCAAAACTTTCTTCTTTCAACAAAGAAGTACCTCACCAGTGAGATAAACTACAGAGTGAATCTGCAAACCCTTAAGCAAGGATTAAGTAAATGTAGAGTCCTTTATAATCTTTGTACAATGAATGGATTTTGTATTTTTCCTCCATTTTCTGAAATCCCCACATTTCACTTACTGATAATGACATAGTAGGAGTATAGATATTTCTTTTTTAAGTTTTTAAACATTACTATAATAATGTATTTTTAAAAATTTAACATTTTGTCTCTCATTGTACCATTTGCATACTCACAAAGTCTAATTATAAATGTGCAATGGAACATAAAATGCCATGTGAAATAAGCAAGAGAAATTGATTTCATGTATTTTTAGCATATCTCATTCACTACTGTTCTACAGAATATAAAAGGGAAAGCATTTTCAACCTTATTTGTCCAATTATAACACATTGCAAAAGCATAATTACTGTTCAGAAACTTCCAATTTTGTCTACATGAAATTGAATGTCTGTTACAACAATATAGACTTGTATCCATGTAGGAGGTCTTGGTTTATTAATCTATTGTTATGAATAATAAGGTTTTAATTGACTACTCAGGACTACAGTCATGCTATGCAGGCATTGAAAATCATGGATGTCTAGTCCAGAGGCAGAAGTTACCTGGATGAATATTCATGAACTTAACTAAAATTCCTGTTAAAATTAAATTCCATTGCTTTATTAATACTATCTGCTTATATTTAAAGTACTTCTGAAAACAACATCAAACATTATTATCTGAGAAAGATGATTAAGTAGCTTTTTATGTCCAAAATGTTCATGCATGACTGTAACATCCATATGTATAAGTTTAATACATTTCCTTCTGTCACTTTCATACATTATTTAACTGAACAAAATTCAATAAAACACAGACTCCATAGTTCACTTGTCAACATCAACTACAGTTTGCACAGGCTTTTCCAGCTAATCCATCTGAATGTAGTCCTTCTTTGCATTTCTTGAGTGAACATATTGCATCTCAGTTTACTCAAATAGGCCAAAGAGTTTAGACATGAATTTCACATATATTTGTAGATTCTGTGTCTGTTGCTCACAAGACCTAATAGCCTGAATGCATTCTATACAATCTCATCCAGTCAGTGCAGTGCTGTCTTTGCTTTTGACTTCTCCAAGCCCCAAGAGAAAACATTTTCTATTCTTATTGCCTTAAATAAGGAAGGAAAACAAGTGATTGGGGCATACAAAACTAAGATACTGAGTAAACTGAAAGCAAAGAACTCCCCCAGAAGTCTTTTTGTCTGTTCTTCTAGAAGGGACGCAGTGGCCTCAAGTTGCATCATCTTTCTTAGTGCAGTACTACTGTCAGAAAACCTGAACAAATATCAAATCTCTCAGAGTCAGGCTACCATGACTGACACATGCCGAACATATCAAGGACTGCAGATGCTTAAAGACTGCACATTTATTTGCAAAAATCTGGTTTTGTGACACTGAATAATTTTGATTGATTAAAGATGACATCAAGGAAAAATACCAAGAAGCAAATTCTGAGTACCAAAAGGATTTTTTCCATGTGGTCCAATTAGAAGATGAGAGTATTTACATATCATTTTTGGAGTTCAGAGAAGATAAAGACAATCTAGCTGTGTTGGCTCACAAAGTACTTTGCAAGGATCAGCCTCTCCTTTGGAGATACGGTGTATCTTGCAAAATTACATGGAGATGTGCACAGATTAGAAGGGAAAATGCCTACCTACCCTTATTTCCTAGGCCTTTATACCTTTTGAAAAAATAAAACACAGACTGTAATGGCAAGGAATAAAAATAGAAATCAACATATATTTTAAATGAAGTGTAAAAACCCACAATATGTAGGCTTTGCCTTTTTTTGGCCTTCTTTTTTTTCCCTCCCTTTGAAGCCTTACTGGATAGCCAGTTTTCTCCTATATCCTTTGTGCAGAACAGATATGCCTGCTTTGGTTGTTTGGGGGGTTTAATGTTTCCAGCTTAGCAAGGAGAAATGTGATTGTGAGTCCTGAAGCAGGTATTTAAATGTCTGATCAAAACATTCAACAATAGATGTAATTAAATAGGCTCTAATTCTACTTATGTGATTCAACACAAAGGAAGGAGCTCTATTACTTAGTGATTTTGTCATTGCTTGGAGAAATGACCTTAATTTATTTTAATTTCCAGCTGGAAGATTACCAAATTGATTTTGAACTTAAGTCGCCCTGTGGGTGTGGAGACATTTACTGCCAGATTACATGAGGCACACTGATCACTTCCAATTATAAAAAACTTATTTTTATTAACAAATAAGTTTAAAGTTATTAATAAATAGGTCCTACAGTTTAACTTTTCTGTTAGAATCATCTTGCTTTTGTTCAGGTCCACCAGCTCTCAGTCTTCCACCAAATAGCTAATCAAAGCATATTTACAAATGAAAATACAAGTTATATAGTGTATACATAAAGGTATAATTTTGTGTACCATATGAACTTAGTCAAAAGAAAGTAGAGGTTTGTGTGACTGGGCTGCATTTTGCACAGGATAACCAGGTTTATGCAACTAATCTTAAGAGAAGTCTTGCAAAGTCTTTAATGACAGTATGTTAAAAAAATAAATTTTTATAATTCATCTTACCTTAAAGAAGACCACACAGTTCAGCTCACACTCCATCAGCCAGTGTATCACAGCTCAAATGTTCATTAAAATTTCCCACCTTCAGTAGAACCTTCTGGTTACAGACAGCTATTTTATATGAAAAAGATATAATACACAAAGAAAAAGATAGTGTTTAAAATTACAGTGAACAAGCAACAGTGGATCAAAATAAGAGCTCTGCCTCAGACTCAAGCCATGGAATAGTTTCACAAAATATGAAAGAGTAAAAACAAATTACAAATGGAAAATCTCAGCAAGGTAGGTATGCATACTAAAAAAATAACAAGCATGATCAGATAATGGACATTTTCAGGCTACAATCACTAATCATAAACCTCAGCAGTGCCTTATGATGCCAAATTTGAGAACTTTAACAAGTCTTTTTATGTCATATATAATGCCTCATCAATAAACTTAATCAAAATGCAAAATATATTTCTATTTTCTTAATGTTACCTCCTCATTTCTCTATAAAGCTTTATGAGTGATCACCATTCTTGAGCTGGAATAAGACCAGGTTATATACATTTGAGACGTGATGAAAAACTATCAATTTTTCACCTGCGTATCATGTGAAAAGAATTTTTGCTGTCAGAAAATATCTCTGCATTTCACCGTGTTACACTGAACTCAGTTTTTCAGACTAGTTCTGCTTGGTCTACAGAGATGGTACAGTGAATACTTTTATGAGCACTGTCAAAAAACAATGTTGGTCAGGACACCCATGAAGAGATTTTACTGGAGAGAGACCCAAAACAGTTAAAATTTTCGGAATGGAGAAAGCATACCTGTGGATGCACACGTGCATGTGTCTTAGTGTTTGTAGTTAAAATCCTTTCTCCCAGAGAATTTTAGTTGGATGCTTTTCCCGTTCTTTATTAAAATATGGACTTGCTGATATCTCATATATTTTTCCATAATGAATATGGTTAGGAAATTAGAAATCCAGAGGCAATGCCTGGAAGTGGCTCTTTAACATTCAGACAGGATTCCTGCTCAAATTGGAGCATTTGTCATGCTTTATTGTGGTGATATCATAATCTGTGCACAAAATAACTAAATCTCATTCAGGGATGAGTGCAGTACACTCCTGTAGAACTAAATGTGGTTCAAAGCTAGATTAAACTTCTGCTATGGTCCGAATACCTATTAGGTTTCTTGTCACTTCTCTGTGTTTTTATATAAAATACCTACAAGAAATTCATATCTGTCACAAATAATTTCATCCTGATCCATCACTGGAGCCAACTAAAACCAATCCCACCCCAGATTAAAGCAGTATGGGTTCTTTCTTTGTGTATACATAAGGAAAGATTAAATGTTCCTTTAGGATTGCTCCTTTATTTCACTGATAATATTATTTATTTTTTACTATGTTTTACAAAGTGTCTGCACTGAAAATTGTTTTCCTTTCTCAAAAATTTCAATGTCTGAATAAAATTCTTTATTTGTTTAGTATTTTAGAAATATTGTGCTATTTAAAAAATTGTACTTCAACAGAATAGTCAAAGAATTTCATTATTAGCTATTAATTTGGGATCCAAAATGTGTTGAATACTTACATGAAAACTCCAGAATTTCCAGTACTTCCTCTCTGTTAAGTTTATCCCACTTCCTCAGTACCGAAACCATGACATTTTTCACCGCTTCCAGAATATTGAACATCTGTGAAGCATTACCAATAATGGGGCTGCCAGTGAAATTCTGGGCAGGTTGGAGTTGTGACTGCCTGGGTGTCACCAGCCTGGATGCCTGAAAACGTTCTGAGGGGATACGTGACAGCAAAGTCTGCAACATAACCAGACATGGTTAGGAGGAATCACAGGGGAAAGTTAAACCCTGCGCTACCTATTATGGGTGCACAGAGCACGTAGCCAGGACATCTAGGACTAAAGGCCTGCATAAAGTACTGAAAACATCTTTCATGGCCCTAGGCAGACACTGAACTTGTCAGGCTCGGGAGTTCCTTTTGCTGGGAGCTGCATGAACTTGGATTCTACTGCAGGTGCACCCATCACTCACTGCCCTTTCTGGAGAAAATGGATGTCTGACCACCAGAAGCACTTTCTGAGCTTTGTCTTACAGCCATTGCTTTCCTGATTCAGAGCAATGGAGGAAAAGCAGAACATCCTGTTCAACCAAACTGACTCCCCTGACTTCCCACAGATGAATACATGTCACTTCAATCTTTGGCAGCTGATCACCAACCAAGAAAGTGACATGACTAGTAATACTGACTTAAACTTTATGGAACAGATCACTTTTCGCACAACCAGGTGTTCACCACAGAACATTTTTAGGTGTACTCACCTGCCAAAATCCACTCTCCTGAGGAAGTTAATATGAGATTACTGATGACCTGTGTCTATGAGCTGATTCTCATTGGTGATATTATAAGTGAGAGTTTATGTATGCAGGAGTCAGCATGGAAATGTGAAACTGATAGCATACTCTTTTCAGTAAAACTACAGGCATAAGCGTGAACCATTTTTATTTCACCAGCTGGCAGTTCAAATGCCCCTCTCTTAATTTCACAGTCTAAAACACCTGGTACAATGCTTTTCTGTGTAATCTCTGAATTAAAATCAGCAATTAAAAGATCACTTTTCCAATACAGGACTCAATCCAATCACACTCTTGCAGCATTGCGGAGTTCATACTATGTGAAGTTTTCTAGAATGCTTTCTGAACTGGAGACAGGTATGTGATGAGCATGAGGATCTCAGAAAGGTTTGTACATCAGGCACATCAAATCCTTAGGCATCTACCTTAGCACACAGTGCTCAGTGTGCAGGCAGCATCATCCTTTATTGTTCAAATTTTAATGCAAGACATCATGAGATAATCCAGTTTTACCTGAAAGCAAATGAAAAAAATAGACATTTCTATTAGACTCAGCTCTGCCTGGATACTTCAAATGAAAAAGTATTTAAGACAACTAGATGGCAAGCAAAAAGAAAGGCAGTATTTCTGAAGGTTTTATTTCTGCAGAGGGAAAAAAAAAGGCTGAGACAGAAACTTTTGTATGTCTTGTGTACAGAGTTGAAAAGAAAGAGTAAGAAGCCTGAAGCTGTTTGGAAGATTTTTCTCAGACACTCTGGGGAAAATTTCAAAAAATCATACAGAAAAGGAAGGCTTACATTTTTACCGAAAAAACCCACCCAAAATACAAAGGCCAACCTCCCCAGCACCTCAAGTTTAACAGGACAGTAGGAACACTGTAGGACTTCTGAAATATTGAAGAAAGTTTTTACTTCAAGGAGAAGTGAAGTAAGAGGCTTTCTGAAAGCCTGAGAGTAAAAGGATATGACTGAGCTTAGAAAATAAATAAATACATTCCCAAGACGTGAACCCAGGGAAAAAATGCACAAGAATAAAGATCTGAGCTGTAGTATATCCACCAGGAAATTGTATCAGCCAAACTTTTAAATTTAACTATTGCCACAAGAAACATCATGCCCAGAAGCAGCCTGTGACCTCTTAATCAGCTGTGTTCTTTTTAAGCCAGCAGTGGGTGCAAAGGCATCCTCTAACCTGTTACTGTTAGCCAGCTAGGTAGAGAGGCCATTTGTATTCATAAGCTGAATTCTGCCAGAAAGGATAGTGACAATCTGTCTTAAAATATTCCTTGCCCATACTGAAAGAATGTGATGAATGCTTGCAAATGCTTCAAGCACTGTTTTATTGTAAGATTAAATGCCTCTTATTTGGATGCTTGCTCTTTTGAGAGTCATATCTGCTCACACTTAACAAAATTATTCCTGTCAAGTCCAAGAGTTCCATTTTCTGTTGGACTTCTTTGATCTCATCAGCACCTCATAAGCAAACTGCAGTTCTTTTTGTTTTCATGCACTCCAAAGGCTCATTTTCAAAATTACTTCCTTATACATAACTATTCATTAGGATTTCTGAATTACTTACAGTAATCGACATTTTAGGAATAAAAGTATTCACCTATTAGATAGGTATTTATTAGCACCCTATGCAGCAGTAGATTATAAAATTTACCATCATGTAACAGCATAAAGGATCCAGAACACTCTCTCTAAGTGGTGCTGTCTTAAGGACTTTTAAAAAATGGTGTCTCTGAAACCCACAAAAACACTCCATCTAATCAGTGGGTCTTGGCTTTGGCCCGAAGTTAAATGCAAATGGAAAAAGGACAGAAGGAAGGGCGGAAGGAAGGGCGGAAGGAAGGGCGGAAGGAAGGACGGAAGGAAGGGCGGAAGGAAGGGCGGAAGGAAGGGCGGAAGGAAGGGCGGAAGTCTTATGGATAAAACATAACACGGAAGGAAAAAACATTATCTCATTTCACAGGGTTGTCATCTGTTCCTGGAACACATATATGTATATAAAGTACATAGATGGGTGAGAAAAAAAATTCAATCCTTTGTGAAACGAAAAAGCTCAGGGACAACTGTTGTTTATGTGCTTAGAGACTATTTCTCATCTCTCTCTGTACAGACAACGGGCTCCATGTACTTATTGGAATAGCCTTTACCACCCTCTTACTCAAACAAGACATCAGAGATAAGGCCATGACCCTTGGACTCTTGCTCTATTTAATGCTTTGAAATCTCCCAGAGATCCAGCTTAGAGCAGTGAGTTTGGGATTGCATTGATGAATGTCTTGCACACAATGTTCAAGGGATGAGCATCTTTGGACTGTGGCAAATTTCAATAGTTTGCTAAAGCATACACTGGTCTTACAAGAAAGCTAAGAGCTACATACCTTTTGAAAACTTTGAAACATTTAATTTACCTTACTGTGTTTTCCCCATTACCCTGACAACAAGCTCTCTTACTGGATCTGTACTACTTGACACCCAACCTTTGGAATAATTCTACATTTCCTTTCCATTTAAAGTTGGATTTCCCATAAATTACACACCAAAGGTCTCCAAGATGAACACTCGAAGCAGAACAGGTGAATATTTGTCACAGTTATTTGTTGTCCTGAAGACATTTGATCATTTAACAAGTTAATTGCCATTCAGTGCAAGAGGCATTAGTGCTCAAAAATAACCTGGAAGAATTTCATTACCAAATTCAATCTGTTACAGGAAACCTAGCATAGAGCAGAAATGTGAGGCCAGTGCAATTCAGAAGATATAGCTTTATACAGCTTTTATATCACAATAACTGCTGAAGCACATGGTTCTAAAGTGAATGGAAAGTACATGCAGTTTCCTGTATTTTGAATCCTATCATATGATGAAATATTTTGCAGAAACTTTTAATGTCCTTTAGTACCATTAGCAGGATTTTTTAATTATAAGTAGATCTTAAATCTGTTTCTGGACAGGGTAAACATTCTTTTTTCTATGAACAACTTCACATCTAATTAGTTTACTGCATGTGTTCACTTCGTTTTTCCCTATAATTAATCCTGTACTTAATTTTTTTTCATATCAGGACATTTCGGTGTTAAGCTGCTATTTATAATGAGTTTGAATTATGTCTTGATTTGGTTCTTTCCATTTATATGTGC
Source organism: Promerops cafer (assembly GCA_013398275.1). Classification (NCBI taxonomy): domain Eukaryota; kingdom Metazoa; phylum Chordata; class Aves; order Passeriformes; family Nectariniidae; genus Promerops; species Promerops cafer. Next base: position 1,626,147 of record VZSE01007177.1, on the reverse strand, counting down.
ACTCCATATTAAAAACAATTTTATGGTAATTTCAATTTTTGTTCTCATTTTTGGCACTGCTTCAAAACAACAATTTATAAAACACTAAATGAATTACACATTTTGAACTTAGGTAAATGATACTAAGGAAATATAATTATATATGCCAAATGTCCATTTGCTCATATAAAAAATCCATTACAGCATTCATCATTAATGGAAATACATCTTCTAAAGAGAAATCCTGCCCTTACTTGAAGACAGTTGGAGATTTCAGTGTGTGCCAAGCTATCAATTTCCGACAGGCAGGTCCTTGCCTCTTCCACTAAAGTGATGCTGAAGGCTGTGTTTGAAATTTCTTAGCACAGTTATCTAAGAACTTGGATTCAGTAGGCAAATTTCTTAGCACACAAAGCTAACAGAACAAGACTTAAAATTTTGCATTGACAAATTTAGTGTGGGTTTAATCTTCTGCAAAATACTTTCACTCTGATTCAGTAGTTAGTTTGATAGTATGTTAAAAAAAATTTCTGTTTATTTTTCTTTCTTTTTTTTTCCTAAGACAGTCTGGCAAGTACGATATAAAGAGGATCAGCAGGAATTCTGTGACATGGTCACAGAATGGTCACACAGGTTCAAATGTACTGAGTGAGGTCTCAGAATATGTAGTGCCTATGTTTTGTGTTATATTTGCAAAAATACCTGCTGTGTGTTTTCCTGGTTCAACTCAAGTCAATGAAATTTTTACCCTCAAGTATGCTGGAATCAGAAACCTCATCCTTTGTTTTATTATTCCAGATCTTACATTCAGCACAAAGCAGGCATTTAAAATGAAACTTCCTGAAGTGGAGTTGTAGTCAGGTGGGGGTTGGTCTCTCTCTCCAGGCAGCAACTGACACAATGAGAGAACACAGTCTTAAGCTGCACCACGGGAAATATAGGTTGGATACTAGGAAAAAGTTTTTTGTGGAAAGAGTGATAAAGCACTGGAATGGTCTGCCTGAGGAGGTGGTGGAGTCACCATCCCTGGATGTGTTTAGAAAAAGATCGGATGTGGCACTTGGTGCCATGGATTAGGGCATGGGTTGGACTCGCTCATCTTGAAGGTCTCTTCCAACCTAGTGATTCCATGATTCTGTGAATCACATCACCAAATGTCATGCCAGCATCTGATGACTTCATGAACACTAGACAGCTGTCACTCATGTTTTTGCTCTGTCTTCTGCATCTTCAGCTTCAACCACATTGACTTCCATTGTATGTGAAGACCTTTCAAGTCACCTTTATTTACTCTGTATGTGACAAATCCCATGGTTCTTATAGCTTCAACTAAATTCTGAAATCAATAGTGTTTACAGTTCCTTAATTTTCTCAGAAGTATAATTATTAATATAAGACATAAATTCAATGGGAGCTGCCATCTAAGAACCATCATTTAAATTTACTTGAATTTATTTTCTTGCTCACACCAAAACAAGACAACCACCAGTTATTCTTAATGCCACATTTACAAAACCTCTCCTGCACACTTCCAGTGAACTCTGTGGTTAAGTCAGGCTGTTGTACACAAGTGATCAGCTCCTTCTGTCATTATGAAGCACTGTTTCAGGGCTGAAAGCAGATAATTTGACTTTATAAATGGTAAAATCTCTGAGCTTTGAATAAGCTTAGATCTACACTTCCTAGATGTCTCCTTTATTGGCTTAGAAAGAATTTTTGTGATTCTGAATCATAAATCAGAGTCTTGTTGGAAGTAGACCTACTATTTTGGGGGAGTACAATAACACTCTGACATGCTATGGTTTTGCATGTTGGCTCCATTGGCCACTGTTTAAGATAAAGCAACTCACACTAAGGTTTTCTTTTTCTGTTCTTAGCAGATTGTAAACAAATCCAGAATGAATGGTAAAGGAAACTGCTTGTACTATTAAGGATTGAAATGTAGAAGCAAACACATGAACTTTACATTTTAGCAAACCCAGAATCATGTTTATCAGGATTTATTTAAACCCTTTATATACTTTTTTGAAGGTATTCTGAAAAGCAAGAAATCTGATACTGAATGCCCAACATTAATATAATCAAACTTTAATTAGGTAATTTTGTAATACATAAAAAGAACAGAAATGCACCAAAAAAAAAGATAATAAAAAATACCCTCCCCTACAAAATGCAAGCTTAATCTTATTATAATTTAGAGCTTTAATTCCAGTCCTGATGTGACATAAAACTTGGACAGAGGAAAGGTAAAGGGAATTTCTTTGCCTTGCTGGGTAATCCATGATGGCTGCTATAATCCAGTGGACAGCAGCAGCATCCCAGTGAGCTCTGCCTACTACGGATCACTCTACCACTTGTGTGGTGTGATTTAAATGCCTCAGCCCTCCTACTCCTGCCTCCCCCCACTCCCAGTTTCATCTTTTGTACTTGGTACACAACTTTGGGAAATTTGTGGTCTACACAGATCTTCCCTGATGCAATGAAAACAAGCAGTATTTTTCTCCACTTAGACTGAACTGTACTCTGATATCTAAAGAAAGTAAGGATAGACAATCTTTAACACGCATCGAAGAAACTGTGCCTTTGTATTTCACGGCCACTCAAAGAAAATAGGACAAAAGTACTAGTTTTTTTAGTTTAAGGTTTATCTGACAATGGTAACTCTGGCCTACTTGCTATCAGGAATTCAGAAGCGAAATTGATACTTCCATATCTGATTAATTATTAAAATTTATTTTAGATTAGGTGGGAGATTTAGGCTTACCTGTTATGAGAGTCCTCATGTTTATACACTACAGGGAGAAGGAGGGTGAGATACATATATTATTTCTCTATTAGTTTTTAAATTCCCTGCTAGATTTGCCAAATGGTTTCACTGTCACTAACACTGACACTAATTTCAGTAAATATTCTTCCAGTGCAAAGCCACATGATAAGCAACTTATTTGCAATAACTCACTGATCTTTATTACAGCTGTCAGGTGATGCTGAAATTATAGCAACACCAAAGACATTGCCAGAAGTCTCTGAATCTGATATTTTAACTCCTAATACATAAAATGTATCTTCAGCATTTTGAGCCTGCCATGGTATAAAATTTTCATCATTAAAAGTAATTTTGACTATTAGCCTCATTCCACTATAAAGATGGAGCGAAAAATTCAAACTTTCTGATGAATTTTTCCAAGTTGCTTTTTCTTCAGCCAAAAACGACAGCAGCCTTTGGGTTGTCCATGCCTTTGCCTGTCTGCCATAAAAGGCATCATTTTAGAAACCTTCCAAGTCAACTTTCTTTTGAACATCCAAGCAGCCATAACAGGACAGAGAATATCATCACCTCACCAGTGAGCAGCTGAAGCTACTACCAGGTTTTGTGTTTGCCTGTTGAAATACAACATAATCTACATAACTTTTTGTAATACAGCCATGCTATACACTTGTTGGAGTTTGCATCAGGTGAACAAGGTGAAAAATGAGTAGCTTGGGGCTCTGATTTAGAGACAATAAAATTCATCAACATTTCTGATAGGCATGCTGGAAGGACAAGGTGTTTTAATAAACAAACTAGATACTTGGATAGAATACAATGTGATAAGAGACATGAGCATTTACTACTCTGATTCCCATTTCTGTTCTGAACCTATTCATATTCCTTCAAAAAACCCCAACCAACCATCCAAAACAAACAAACAAACAAAAAAAAAACTCCAACACTGAAGCTCAGAAACACAGGAAATAAGTGGAGATAGGAACTGTTTAGCTGGATAAAATCGAATTTAAGTGCCTCCAAGATTACCTGTTGCAAGTGGACCTGTCAGACAATTCCTGTCATTAGAAGTCATGTCAGAAGGTAAGGATTAACTGAAGCAGCCATTAGCAAGAAACAAGGAAATAACAAATAGTTACAGAAGTATTGTAAGGCCTTGAAGGGCACAGTTACCTGTCTCAAACACTGTCAAGGCCACAAAAGGAACATGACATAAGATAAGCTCCTAGTGACAACTGGGACAGTGACAACTTGAGATAAGCACAGAAGGGAGGAATGTGAGACAGGAAGGCACAATTCCAGCCCTGGCAGAAGTGAGATCTGGTAAGAGCATTCTGGTTACCACACCCGGACAAGAATTCCCGCTGTGGCAAACTGCTCATACACGTATCACCGATCAGGAAAAGATCACCCCAAGTTACGGGAATACACCTCCGTGGATACCTGGGACTTGGACTGTAGAAAGACGATATCTTGAGAAGAACACAAAGAAGCCCAGGGTGAAGAAGGACCAACAGGACCCTGGTGGTGACTATCTCTTGAAAGCTTGGTTTTTCCCTCTCACTCTCTGTGTCCCTCTCTCCCTGTCTCTTCACTGGCCTCCCTCCCTTTCCCTCCTCCTCTCTTTCTCCTTTTCTCTGTCCCCCCTCCTTCCTGTCTCCCTCTCTCTTCCTCCCTGTCCCTCTTTTATTTCTTTCTCTTCAATTTCCTTCTCTCTACTGCACATTTACTCTTAAATAAAACCCATATTACTGACTTCGGCATATGGTCTTGTTCCACCTTAATTTGGGCAGAGGCATCTCTTGCTAATTGGATCTTAACTGGTGGCTGAGAATTGAATGTTTACATATTGCAATACTTGTCAATCAGCAATCGCATCACATTAAAGTGCAACATGGGTTTAATTTATTCATCCTTTGAGTGCTGGCTGATCTGTGTGTTGCATAAAATTAATCTTTGTAAAAACCCCAAATCTTGTTGCAGTGAGCTATAGCAAAATTTACCACAATGCTCCCAAAACAGAATTTTTCTACAATTGAAACATCTGCTATACATTCTGAAAGTTGTGTCATAATTATGAAGGTTGAGACATGCGCATATACATTATTGCATGTATAACCTTTGACAAAATGAGTCAGTCAAAATTGGCCAGTGAGGTTGCCTGATACAGGCAAACATATTATTGCTGAATTTTTATCCTCTATGCTGAGCTTCAATCTTTGGCATTGCTAAATGACATAGTTTTTTAATATGAATTAATCTTCTGTAACTGAATTATTGCCATTTCTCTCACATTATATAACAAAAAGATTTGGAGTTTTTGTTGACAAAGTGTTAAAGGATGTGATAATGTCAAAAAACCCGAACTGAATGCAGAAAATACTTTTTGTGCACCATACTGGCCATACTCAGCCACTGCAGCCACAGATGGGTGCTAAAAGTGATGAACTGGTTCTGGGACACACAGCAGTGACCTAACATGTTACATGTTGTTCTGCAAACATCCTACTAAACCACAGACAATATAGTAATATGGCAAGATTGCAACACTGAAGATTCTTCTCTGTCTATAACATTAAAAATACTGTGTATGTGGTCCATTCCCATTTCAGGGAATGTCTCAAAGGGTAAAGGAAAAAGTCTAAGTTTTAGTCTGGAGATTTTATTACATTTGCTAATTCAAGCCATAGATTTCTGACAGAAATAAAAATTTCTAATTAAGCTTTGAAAATGATTTCTGCAGAAGCTGCATTTATCTCATGTAATGCTATGGGTATTTATTTTATAGTTCTGGGGTTCCTCTGAGCTATCAATTTATATAAACGAGTTGCACTTTTTTCCCAAGTGATCATGGCTAACCGCTATTCCTGTATGAAATAATGTTTTTGCAGCAATATAATTTCAAAGTTTAGTGCATTTAAAAATAATTTTTATATGCAAATATGCAGCTGAAAGCAAAATGAGAAAAAGCAATATATAATCTATTTTCTCATCTTAATTTTTAAGCTTTTTCTCTGAATACCTACAAAATAAGGTAGCCAGCAAAGAATCTGGAACAATATTCTTTTCTTGCAAAAGCAGAGATTCGTACAAAAACAAAAATTGGAAAAAATCTGTTACTTACTTGACTTGTTACTAGATCCTGAGAGACCTTTCCAATCCCAGGCTAATAAATTTTAAGCTTCTCTTCTTGTAGGCAATAACTGAAAAGAAACAGAGCTGCTTATCTTTCTTTTTCAGTATAATCAAAGTGAGTTATATGCTATTTAAGGTTTGTCACTTAATGATAGCATAAGAAGTATGAAAATTTTTTCTAAGAAAAGTTTGGGCAAAATTTTGAAACTTCCCCTTTGCAAAGAATGCTGACATTTTGGCATGATTTACTGATTTTAAAACAGTTTTTAAGAAGCAGAGCTAAAAATGTTTGACTTACTACAAATCACTGACAAGGTCTTTACAGCCCCTTCTTTACATAAGGAGATTGCTGGTTCCAAGAATGGGTCCATTCCATGTTTTTGCTAGAACACCATGGCAAAAATGCCCTGGCCCATTTTCTTCTTGATATCACACTCCTGATGAGCTACAACAATCTTTAGAGATCTTACCAATTTGCTCATGAGTTTTCTCTGTTAAACAGTAAGAAAGATGGCCATTTCTTTCTATCTCTCCAAGAAAAATCAAGTCGAGGTGATGGCTAAGTCGAGGTGATGGCTTTAAAATAAATATGGCAAACATACATATAGAGTGATAACTGCCTTCCTGAAATGAGCCTATATTTTTTTGAAATGTGACAAATGAAACTTCTATTTGACACATATGATAATAACATACGATATAAAGATAAATTTTCTTGCCTGCAGTATGCAATGTATATCAAAATATAGTACATTTCAATAAATTGCAACATACCCGCACACATTCTTCTTCCAGTATGTGATGAAATGCTACATTTTTTCAACTTGGTTCAATTTTCTTTAGGTTGTTACCAATAAATTTATTAAAAAAGCATCTAAGCTGTAAATAAAATTGTGCTACTATATACAGTGTTGTTTTGTGATGAAAAACAATTTGTTTTACTTCCATTTCTCCACCCTCAGATCAGTATGCAATACAATATTTAGGCTGTCAGTACAAAACTGTTGAACTACATCTTAGAGAGTTTTCAGTGTAATCTTAGATCTAAGATTAAGATTTTAGTCTTTCTGTATGCAGGTTTTGGATAACTGGATTAAATGTATTAGTTAAATATGAACAACATTTAAACATGACCTCTCTTTCTGAAACTGTAAACAAAGCTCAGCTTGTTTCAACATTAAACTGAACAATAACAGCACATTGCATTTACCATGTAAGGCCATCTTTAATGTTTATACAACATCTATAATAATGAGACTAATTCTGACTAGAGCCTCTAAATGCTACTCAATAGGAAAAAAAAAGAATAATGAATATATTAATTTTCTTTTTAGTAATCCATGAACCCAGTAATGCAGCCAGAACAGCTGGCATTCTTACTTCACCTATCAGCAAAAACTGAATAAGCAGAGTGTTATAATGAGATCTCATGATATTAAAACACCACTTAAGTTATGGCAGTTACTGTTATGGGTATGCAATAAAATAAAACATTTCAAAACAAAATTATGAACTAAACAATGCTCTGTAAGATTACAGAGTAAAGAAATTTATGTGATACATTGATCAGGCAGTAGTTGTTTTACTCTGGGGCCAGGAATCATTCTGCCATAAAGGGCACCTTAGGCAACTTTGAAGACTCCACAGCTTTTCTCATCCCTTTTTCCTTTTCTATATGCTCAGGTTGCCTCCAGAAGACCAGGGCAAGTTGCCCCCACTTTTACTGCTGGGATATGAATAGCAAATATGACTTTACCACACTGCTGCAGTAACTAGGGAACACTGGGCTTGATATATCATCATACAGTCTTTAGCATGATTAAAAGGGCTCTCCAGCTTTTTGCTTTTTCATCCTAGAATGCAAACATTACTTTGTGCATTACAGTAAAAGATAATTTTTTCCCAGACATTTATATATTTTATATTCCTGGTTTTCATTGTCTTCAATACTATAGAAAATCTAAGCGTTACTTTTCCTCAGTTGCTGAACATTTCATCAAATATGATCAAATCATAGGGAGTTTTAAAATCAAACACTTCTCTCTGTATTTTTATATCATTTCTCATAGGGCTTTTCAGAAACCTTTCTCATGGGGTTTAAGAAACCCCATTTGTAAGCCCGTTCTTCACATTTTCAGTCAGGGAATTTTTGTGTCCAGAAAATTTTTTCCTCTGTGTTTAAGGCCTGGCATGTAACTGCCTTCAGACAGCAAACAAATGGTTTCATGTCAGCCTGTGTGTTTTTTCTTCATCTTCCTAACTCGTGACCAAACTCCAAGTAATGCCAAATGGAACACACTGTTAATGCAACTTAAATATTTAAAGTGGAGTAAACAAGAGAGCACTGGATACTAAATCAATACTATTTTGTCCAGTCAGTCTTCTCCACTCTTCCACAAAGTAGCCACATGACTTGTATGACTGCCTCTTCAGCTTAGGCTGGAGATCCTTGTAAGATTCAAAATTTTGCAGTTACACATAAACTTAAAAGTGCTGTAAGAGGAAAAAGGAGTATCTTGACGAACAATGTTTTGTTCCAGTGTTCCCAGTAACATTTAACAGTATAGTGCCCTCAGCAGCTATGTTAAAGCATCCTCATCCTTCATCTAATCATGAATTACATGGAAGGTCATGAATTAACCATCTGTCAGGGGGACTGGGAGGTGGTTTGGTAGGAGGGCAGGGAAGAACAAATGGGCAGGCTGCTATTTTCTCGAGTTGCCACAGTATAATTTACAGAAGTCTTAAGCACAGAGAAAGTGAATGCATTTGTGACTAAGTTTAGGACTTCGGTGACATGGTCAAAGGGGTTTTAAAACTCTAAGAAAGATCTGATCACATTTTCCATCTTTCATTGCTTTAATCCCACATTTCAGTTCATTGCTGCTTATACCAACTTCTTGTTGATGATAGAAGAATGATGAGTGGGTACATTAAAAGAATGATGGCTGAGTAGATAAGATTAAAGATCCAACTACCAGATAAGAAAGTTAGCATCTTACTAGACCTCATACAAGACAAAACATGAATATTTTTTCTCTCTTAGAAACCGCAAATCCTCTTCCTTATTGAATTTTTTTCTCTATATGATGTCAATATTTGGTGTTTCTATATAAAATATTTCAGAGAGTATGTCTATCACACAATTCTTCCTGAAATATGTCTATAGAAAATTAAATAGGAAGTTTCTTTATCTTAAATCATAAAAACTCTGTAGTAACAGATAAGTACCAATTTTTTAAAAAACCACTTGAATCTACAGGAACCATAAAAACTCTGGATTACCTAATGTCTCTTTTTAAGTATAATCTGTATTCCTGAATGTAATCCTGGGCTGTACCTTTTCTTCCCACCCAGCAGCCGAGGTGGATACTAGGTCTGGGTAGAAGTGCTGCAGTACATATCCTGGGCCACAGCATTACACCAAGGAAAATATAGAACAACAATATTTGTTTCCACTAGACACATTTAATTATTCATCACTGAGAGAGGATCCTGGGGATTCTGACTGTACCCACTTTCCAGGTGGGAAAGAATGCTGACAAATACAGTAATTCTGCAGTTTTGGGTTGATTAAGTAAGAGTATGTAAATAGCTTTACAATTCAGAGCTGGTCAAGGTATTAGGGTCTTACTTCATTATTTTATCAAAAATGATCATGGTACAACTTTTTGCTGGAAACATTGGGAGAAAGAGTGTAGGAAAATGTTCCTTTTTCCTTTCAATTTGACCGGATCTTTGGCTGTATAAAAAGAGAAAACTCACCCTCTCTTGCATTAATATTTTAAGTGTGTCTTACAATGTGTTTGTATTCTTCAGTATCACATTTCCGTAAAATTTCAGATTTAGAGCATGCACAAAATGCCCAATGCTTATAATGCTGACCAGCACTCTCAGCCTTATGCTTCCTCTGTGCATGTGCCTCTACCTTGTCTATCCTATGGAGTGTGTTTCTGTTCTCTGTTTAAAGAATAACACCCCCAACCCAGCATGTCCTACGCCAGAACAACAACAACAAAAAAATCAATATGTAAACTATGATGGGGTCCATTACTTTCTCACAAGCATAGGAATTAAAGCCTGGATGACCTGGCATTAGTAAAACATTTATCCTTTATTGATAGCAGAATAGAATCTCATTACTTTTCTATTTCAATACCACAACAGGGATGAAAAGCAAATAAAATGTATATAAGAGAATCTCAAGAAACACCACTAAGAGTATCATTACGAAATACAAATATTAAAAAAACATTCTATATTGGGAAATTTAACTCATACTCATGAACTTAAATTCTGCTAAATTATTCTTCATTATGCATCTTGGCTCACTTTAAAAAGCCTCAGATTATATGTAAAAATTAAAGGTAATACATGTAAGCATAGCTTGTCAGAACTGGAAGTACTACCTAATATAGCCCTTTTGATCTGCAGCAGCAACAGTTTAAGAAGGATTCGTCTTAATTGTCTTCTCTAGCCCTTTCCTGAAATCCAATATGTATTTTCTATGGCCAGAGTAGAATCATGCAATGGCGAAGTCACAGGAAAGTCCCATTAGATTTTTCTGATTTTTGAAGGACAGATTTTTAACATAGAAATTCCATTCAGATTCCTGAATGGCATCTATTCCCTGGTCTCACCCAAGGCAGAAGCTGACTACTAATGCTCTGTGAGCCTTGCTTCATGATCATTAATTTGACACATCACTCCTCTGAGTTCTATTCCAATTCAAACTTTTACTAGGTAAGTTTGTGTTCAGTGTAGTGAGGATCATAGTTAAATTTAGATTATTTATATCATATCCAGTGAGAAACATTAATAGCATTAGCATCATTTCACTCATGATTTTTCTTTTTTCCAGAAATGTTTCATTTTGAAGAGGTTTAATAAAAATTAGACTGACACATTTATACAAGCAGTATTGAATGTCACAGCATCCCTGATTAAACATTTAGGGTGGCCTGTCAAATTCTTGGCAAAGTCTAGAATCACTCCAATTTTCCAGAAGGGATTGGCATATACATAATGTCACCATTTATCACAGATCTGCTGAGCTGCATTTTTAATGAAAAAGAAATCTTTTACCCTAGTTATTCTACGCTGTGTATATTTACATTGTATTTAAATATAGACTACATTTTAAGGTGAACCATAAATGGTGAAAAATGTATGTCTTAGAGTCCTACTTAGCATTAAATTTAATGTGCTAATCCTATAAAATCAAGAACGCAAAAACATAAAGACAGCTTATCATTTATAGATCCAAGAACTCAGGATCCAAGGATCTTTCATATATTTTTCTTTACAACTGTACCAGGCAAAGTAGTGACAACCAGAGTAGAGAGAGCATAATTTCTTTCATTCAACCCTTGACATCACCAATAACCTTCCAAAATTTTTCTCTCATGGATTCATGTTTTTATATTAAAAATTAAAATAAAAAATTTGCTTTAAGAAGAATAGACAAGCAAAAGTAAAACCATGCACAAAATTTTGAAAGAAGATCCTCATAATTTTTAATCATGCATTCAGTGAACTTACATTGACCATAAAAATAAGTAGCATGCAGAGAAATATTCATCACTGAATCAAATTCTTTGGTTGTTAGACAGTGTTTCTGGTACAAACAAATATTCAGGCAATTCAGGCAGGTATCTTTTTGCCTGTTGCTATCATTAATTGCCTTAATCCAGAGAAATAGGCCTTTTTATAGAGGCCAATGATTTTGTCTTACTCATTTAGATAGATGACTGAACAACAAAAATGATTCCATCTCCCTTTACAGCAGAGAGAATAAGGGTATCTATGGACAGCGTGGGCTCTAAAATACTATACTTAAAGATGCAGTGTAAAGTGAAACAATCTATATTAGCAACTTCAAATAACATATGGGCAATCTTTCTCACCACTGGCATGAATTCCTTATTACCTCTTCTCTGAATAATATTTTAAATGTCACTATGAAAAATTGTACACAACATAATCTTTCAACAGCATTGAATTGCTTGTGTTTCTTACTTGGACCTGAAGGTGGTATTTCATACTGGTCATACTCTGGCTTCAAAATACAGTGACTGCTTTACTCAAGATTACACCATCAATTACTAAAATGTATTAATTTATGGAGTTTATAAAAACAGTGCTTTGGAAGGCATTAGTAGGTGTACATTCTTGCACGCATTTCAATGATTCCGGTGTACTCTTGTCTTCGAAATTGCATTTCTTTGAACTGTTTGTTCACCATTCAACTGCATATGAATGTAAAGCAGGGTAAAAGGAACATCAAAATGCATCTATCATTTTTAAACTGAATGGAGCATCAGAAATGCACCTGAGATTATCACAAGCTCAGTGGAACATATCTAGATGGAAGAATGCATCCATTGTACAGAGTAGCTGATCTGTAAGAGGAAAGCCCACTTTTAGACTACAGGATCTAAGTTACCAGGTTATAAGTGAAAATTCCCAGCAGAGATATCATCTCCTTTCTGTCCATCACCTTTGCTCCTTTCCTCCAACAGTGCATGCTGTTTCTATCACCTATAAATGCACGGTGCCAAAGACCCCAGTAAGATGCATTTTTCCTCTGTTAGCCATTTCAAACAAAGGACTTTTGATTATCATGAAAGATTGAAAATAAAAATGATAATAGTAAAAATATCCCAGTTATTTCCAATGTCCTCTTCTGCTTTAAGTACTTTGGAGGCTATGGAAATATCTGTGGACACTTTGGACAAAAATCTTAGAAATGGAATCTCAATAGAGAGAAAAAAATCATTCTAAAGGAGTTTCTAGTGTTTGCTGGAGCAATTTCTTTAATGGACCTTGAAATTTGACTGGTTTTTTGAATACTGACAAGGTTGTGGCAAGCAGAATCTGTTCTATACAAAAGGGAAGATGTCACATTTATTTCCACCTGGAATCACATTAATGCTGGTTTTTAGAGGACTCATTTGCCCTTGTGGTTGATATTTCTGTGTCTGGGAACCTGGAGGTTTTGAGTTTCAGGGCAGGACTCAGGCAGATTTATGCTTAAAGTTTTCCATTAAACAGGGAAGGGAAATAAGGACAAACAACAGTGGAAAAGAACACACAAGATTTTTCTAGATGAGATGGTCAAAGAGCTGAAGTGGTAATACAGATTTTATCCTTTCTACCAGTTTTGCAGAGGTATTCCTAATGGAAAGTGAGCTGGATAGCCCTACCTGCTTTGTTTCTCTCCTAAGAAAAATTTGACATCCAAGAGGGGAAAAAAAAGTACAAACAAGAAAACAGGGAACCACCCCAGTACAAATCCACCATATTCAGAGCCTAGGGGTCTGCACCAGTCACAGAATATTCATTTGTGCATTCCCTTGAGCTGTTGGAGCGTCTCTTAGGCAATGCCTCCCAGGTGTTTCATGTTCGCTGTTTGTCTCTGAAGTTTAGGTTGGTATCCTATCTTGCCACAGAGTCTCCCCACTTAATAATTATTTTTGTGCTTTCTGAAGGTCAGATCTTTGTGGAACATGAAAGAAAATACTGATTTTCTGGGAAGGAGTTATCCCATTGAAAGCAGTGGAATAAAGTCCATAAAAAATTCTGCTTATTTATGAGGCATAGCCACAGAAATCTTTCAATTGGAAATTTTGGTGTTTGGTCAACAATTGACTTTGATAACTGAATTTTCAAGGTTAAAACTCACAGCAATATTTACAATTCCCCCAAAAATTAAAATCTCAGATTTTAATACTCTCTAAAATCATATTTGCAATTTGATATTTAATAGATGAATTTCTTTCCATGCAAATTGAAAACAGAATTTTTACTTCATAAACTGCATTTTATCATCACTCTGTAAGAAACCTCCACTGTCAAAACTAAAAAGAATCCTATCAGCAATTTCATCCCAACTCTATTTTCCCTCCCCACAATTTTATTTTATAGTATGTATAGAGGCTGTTTAGTGCAATATACCAGAAAGGGAAATGATGGCTAATGAAGTTGTTCCACCACGTAAATGTTTCTAATAATTTATGCATCAAAAATAGAAAAAGTTTAACTATAATGTTGTATAGCTGCTGCAAGAATACTTTATCCATCAGAAATGATATGCACAATGATGGCCTAGTGAAGTTAAATACTATAAATAAGAAAATAATTTGTGGCAGAAAGTTCATACATTTTCATTTTCTCTTTTAAGAAGATTGCTGTAGAAAAAACCAAAATCTGTGCAATGAAAGAATTCATTTTTAGCATTATTAATTCAGTTTACTTTGGCATGAATACTAATGCTTTGCAGAGCACACCATATCTATGACCAGTCATTTCAAGGGTGAATATGGGAGGGATTTCATTTATTAGATTTCTCCTGTTTCCTTTAATATTCTTTTGTTAGGGAGGATCATTTAGGCTTTGTTTCAGATCAGGGTTTTTTCTCTTAGTCTTCATTAGTGATGAAAATCTGGAGACCTACTACATATTCATTTAATATAGAATAGAATTATTCATGCCTGAGACAGTAAAGTGAAAAGAAAAAAAGAGAAAGCAAACCTCCCTACTAAAAAAGCACGTTAGTCATTTCTCTCTGTCATTTTTTTGGCAGCTGATGTTCTATGTTTTGTAAACTATTCCATCTAAAACAACTGAAGCTGTAAAACTAATGTAGCAGGTCAGGGAAAACAGCCAAAGCCAGGTCAGAGAATCTGAACCCATGTCACCAGTCCAGTCAGTCTCGTGTCACATCACTTTTCATTTTTCCATGCTAATTTATCAGTACTATTGCTTCTAATGAATATTATCCTCTACAGGCTTTTAGAGTCCATTGCTGCAGATATATAAGAACTGGAAGTTTTGGATACAAAAGGAGTAGGGAATTTTCTCAAAGGAATATTTTAGAAAGAGTTTGTAATAAGAGGATATAATAGAACTACTATTCATGTCACAGGAAGCAAGAGGAGTAGCAATGAAAAACAAACCCGTAATGTGAAGCAAGGGAGATAAAGGACAAGAGGCAGTTATTAGTTTAAATATGTGAGGCAAGACCCATTGTTAAAAATGTGGCAAAGGGTTTGAATTTGATTCTGCAAGAGATGAAGGTAAAACCCCCAGAGCTGAGATAAGCGTAGAAGATGACGTATCAAGTATTCACACTTCAGATACAAAGGAAGAAGGGACAAATTGCCCACAAGGACATGAACAGAGAGGAGTAAAGGGTGGATTTTGATAATTAAATGGTAAGAAGGCATANAAAAAAAAAGCAAAAAAAAAAAAAAAAAAAAAAAAAAAAAGAGCCAAGAATGGCACAGAGTGGATTAGCCAGAGCAAAGAAAACAGGGAAGCTCATGTATAAAAAATATTAGTCATTGATCTATTCCTACTGGAACCTTTTGTCATCTTTCAACCACAACACCAGAGCGGCAGCTGTGCTACTTTCAAATGCAAAAGTGTTACCACTGATTTCTTGAATTTGCAGGGGCAAATATTGAAAAAGGTGCTGCTCACACTGTTTTTAAAGCACTTTAGAGAATAGAGACTTCACATTTTCTGTAACAGCAACTAAGGACTGATGAAAGCAACAAGGAAATTTTATGGAATGACCTCCATTTCACTAGCCCAAAAATAGTATTTAATAAAGGTGCTTTTCTCCAAACTCACAGAATATTTATCTACACATCTCAGAACTAAATACAAATACTTCTTGAGCATGCAACTCTTTCTGTGATTCATCGATTTTGTTTGGAATGTATTACCTGGTATTAAACGTAATCCAGAATGAAAGAAAAATGCCATCCTAAAGGTCAAATATCCAAACTAAAAAGAAGATTTTTAGAGATGGGAATTAAAACCAGACATATTAAAAAACCCTCTCAACACTCTTTATTTTTATGTGATAACTATATACATCAAAGAAAACTTGGTCAAATTGAGAGTGATTCAAGATATATTAAAGAAGAGTTCATTAAAATAACCAGGGAGAAAAAAATCTTTTGTACATGAAACTACAAACCCATTTACCTGTAAAACCATTAGCATATTTAGGAGTGTTTCTGATGAAATGATTCCTTTTTCTAGGTACTTTACATTGTATGATTTTCCGATTACATTTTTTTTCACATATAAAATTTGCACACTCAGTTTTGTTGCTAACTGCTAAGATATAAAAATAGGGAGCTCCTACCAGCCAGCTAGTGGCTCTCAATCAGATCAATATGTCAGAAAAATGCTTTTCTTTCAAACAAGATGAAATAATTAACACTGCATTTTCCAAAGAGTTTCTATTTATATTTCCTGTGAAGCATCCAATTCCCTCATGAGATGCATGACTCCTCTGGGTGACAGTAAGTTCAGCTCTAGGTTCAGCAGAAAGCTCTTCATGAATCTGAACATTGACTTAGGACTAAAGTGATATCTACGTCTACAACGTAGCAGTATAATCTACACAGTGATCTGTTTCAGCACAAGTTTCCACTTTTGAAGTAAAATGTTAAGAGCAATTATTCAGGACCTTTATGAAATAAGATTCTCTTGTTCACAGATTCTCTTGCACCCCCAGAAAATGCAGTTTATATACAGCAATGAATGGGAAATGACCAAAGCCCAGCTAGACTGATATACTTTCTTTAACATTTATTCACAATCTGTTAGATTATCAAACTTTTAAACTAAAAACAGGAATGGGTCCACTTGCTTGATAGACCAAAATCTCCTGTGCGTCAGTGTAATGCAGAGCATTTATGGTTTCATCAGTTTTGAAAGATGAGGAGATAATTATTTCTCATTTAAAATTAACATAAAAAGTGAACAGTAAAAGTGAAGCTCCACAGATGTTAATTTTATTTCTGTATCCATATTTCAGCTCTTTGAGGTTCAAAATAATTTAATATTTTCTAGGTTTTTTTTGTCCAGGCAAAATCCTGAGAACCCTTAATTGTGGTTTATAGCTTCACTTTAAATAAACATAGCAAGGGATTTCTAGAAATGTCCAGATTTCTGAGTTTTCCAGAAGTGTTTTGTCCTACACAGAAAAGGAGATGTCTTTTAAATTCCTACCATTAATTTTAGGCAAGTAAGAAAAGTTGCCTTTGGGTTTGGGGAAACATCTTGGCATTTTCCTGCAAATATTAAAAGAAGACAGCATTGCATGCAATGCAAAGATTTAAAGCTTCAAGAGTCTCACTAGACTCTACGGACATCCACTGTGCAAAAGAAAGACAGGTAGATAATGACACATGGTAGAGTTTAGTAATGAATAATACGCCAGACTTGGAATTTTTGACCATTTTTGACCAAAAGACACTAATAATCTTTATGAAATTCTAATGTGTGATTAAAAAGAAAAAAAAAAAAAAAAGGCTTTGCACTTTTCTGGAAACTTAAGGGATTTAATTATCACGATGTGAAAATATAATATTAGATTAACAAAGAGTCTTCCAAAAGCATAACAGTATCAGAATATGACTTCTTAAAAGCTGGACTAATACAATCATCCAAGTACTGCATTCCTAGCTGCATCTTCTCCCTGGAAGCTAAATGTCTAAGCATACCTGATGGACATTTCCTTAATGTGCCCTATCATTCTGTCATATAATTGACATGCTTCTTTCCCTTTAAATTAAACCAGATTTATTTGGTGATGTGAAAGCCTCCCACCTTTCTGTCAATATATCTCTGCACACAGGAATAGTGAAGTTAAGAATTTCCAGTCTGGTTAGCTACGAGCAGATGCAATGGAGTGACAGTTTTTTCTTGAACATAAAACTCAAACCCTGAATACCTGGGTTCTTTTTGGTGTTTCTCTCTTTATATATGTGTGTGTCCCTTATATACATATATACATGTATGTGTGTTTATATGTATGTATATATATATACACACACATATATACATGTATGTGTGTTTATATGTATGTATGTATATATACACACATATATACATGTATGTGTGTTTATATGTATGTGTACATATATATATGGGGGAGTGTACACACAAAAATATGTGTATATGCATGTATCAAATATTCAGTAAAAGGAATAGTGGAGATCTTACATGAATGATCAAAGCTTAAACAAATAGAACCTCATCTGCTGAGACACGTATAAAGAAAGTTGACTGGCCAATTGACTTAATAATATTATAAAAACTACATCAAAAACCTGAACTGATGGACAGAATGCCTTGGAATAAAAAGAAACAATTACTAATGCACTTTCAGCCAAGCTCTTTCAAAGTGTAACATATAGGGATTGAAAAATGCCTGTTGTGATAAGAAATTTTTTTATATTGTGGCTCCAATACAAGCTGTGTTTAAAGCTCATTTAAAATTAGTGACAGTTTCAGATGACTCCAGGGTTTCTGAGAACAGTGTATTTTGTTGAAAGAGGAGAGATACAAAAAAATTCCTTTTTTCATTTCTGTCATTAAATATTAGAAGTGTAACTGTACCAACTTTAGTGTTTACAAGTTAATATTTTAAGGTAATTATTTTAATTATCTATAATTTTGACAAAACAGAATCATTAAAGATGAAATTTTCCATGTAAGGTTACTTTAATTTGTTTTACCTTGATTTGAGCAAAAAAAAATTAGAGAAAATTGGTTTTTCACTAATATTAAAATAAATTCTTATTGATGATAGATTCTCATCAACTATTAATTGGAAAGCTGTAGAAATTCTGTGCTTTCAAAGCATGCATTTAAACATAACAGGGACTGTTCTCACAGAAATCATGAGCTAGCTATGCCTGTGGAAGTTTCCTCAAATTATTTGCTTTTAAAAACACGTTTAGAAAAGTGTTTATGTGCTTATAAAAGACAGCTTTACTCTAACTGATAGATTACATTTGTACTACAAATGGTTCAGACAGAGGCCATTGGATAATTTCTTAGCAGCATCTGAGGACTGTGGGTGATCCAAGTCTGCTTGCTAACACTGATAATAGGAGCCAATCTCAGACTCAGTTCTTCCTTTTTCCTTTCCTCCTGTGATGGCTTGAGCCAGGAGAGTGACCTGCTGTAATGATGCCATATAAAGGAGTGGAGTGAACAGAGGAAGATGAAGAGGGTGTGGTGGTGCCTTCTGTTTTCAGGGAGAAGAGCTCTGTTCTCAAGACCCTCGGCCCCAGGGGATGAGAAAATGGGGGGGACTGTTGTCCCAAAAATGAGACACGGTTGTTTTTTGGCACTTGGCAAAGCATCCTTGAAGAACCCTGAGCAGTTTCGGTCCATGGACGGTGGTGAGAGCACTGTACAAGGAAACAGAGGAAGTTTCAACCCTGTTTCGTGGGGAGGACTGTGGTACAAGAGAGACTCCTCTCTCCCCTGAGGGACTGAGAATTGATTATCTGAGGGCTGGTAACTTGATCAGGCTTACAAGGTTTTGTCTCACCATGGTTTGGTGAAAATTGGGTGGGAGGAGGAAGAATGTTTCTGTTTCCTGTGTGTTTCTGTTATTTTAGTGCAGATTAATAAAGTTTTTCCCTCTCTTTCTAACTTGAGCCTGCTCTGCTCTGTTCCTGGTCACATCTCACACCAGTTAGTTGAAGAAAACGTATTTTCATGGGGGCACTGGCATTGGGCCAGCATCAAACCATGACACCTCCCCAGTCTCAGCTTCCCTAGAATAAACCTGGGTTTATAGCAACAACAAAAAACCACACTCACAATTAAAGGAGCTGAATGCAAACCTGTAGAACGAAATCATATTCTTTCCTTAGCTACTGAATTCCTATGTGCTAACGAGCAAGTTATTTGAAATAGACTTCTCATGGATGGCCATTAACAAGGTCATATAATTAGTCATCACCTGACTTCTGACCTATGGCCCCGAGATGCAGAGCTACTGAATAGTGAACGCTGCAGCAGAAAGTCAGCGGGGGCTTTGCTTGAAGCTACTGCACCACTGAGCTGTTTGGAATGCTAAGCAGTCTGGAAAGCAGGTCATGGGTGGCTCAGTTTGTCAACCAAGCTGAGTGGCACTTTGACCTTAATCTCCCTGTATGACAGTGTATGACAGCATGTCACCTTCTCATCTTGCAAGGTGATCTAAAAGTAAATATTTTTAAAACAAACAAAGCAGGGATGCTTGCTGTAGAAGAGCAGCACAAGGCAGTGCTGGAAATTCTGGAATTGAAATAGGTTGATACAATGCAAATGGAAGTACAGAAAAGAAAAATTTAAATTCGCAACTTCATCTGTTTGCTCCAATCCTACCTTAAGTCTTTGAATCTCTCCAAGTAAAGCAAATTTTTTAAAAAAGGGGGAAAAAGGTGCCCTGGGCATTAGTAAAATGTGAAGTTGTACTGAATGATTAACAACCTATGTGTTATTTCCTTCTTGAAGTTCATAATTAATGCATCAATGGACTGATCAAAAGACAGAAAAAAAAGTCTCGATTCAACTCACCCTCTTCTCAGATTTTCTAGTATATAAAAGGGAAATTGACTTTCCTTCTTCTACCTATTCTCCACAATATAATATCTGGAAGAGTTTTACTCTTTATTCAATTGCTTTTTACTCATTCATATTTTAACATAATATAAAAGACTGAAGCAAATACAGAAATTTAGTTAACTTTGATACTTTGTTAGCTAATTTTGTTTATAGTTGTGGTTATAGAAGTTCAACATGCATCAGATTCAATATGAATCAGATTTAATATATTACTTGAAATGACATTTACATCCTACAGTAATGAAAGTGAATTAAATATATTTTTCCTCAATAATAATTATTCTAGTCCAGCCTAGACTCAGAGCAAATTTTGTGCATATGCATAAACAGCTTTCCTTTCCTTCAAAAGAAAGACTAAATTTTGTTTTTCCCGTTGCTTTTACCTTCTCTTCTTGCTATACTCAAAATTACCATCACGATACCCAAGATCCCTTATTTTCAGGGAATTGGGAAATACAGACTGCCATTAAATGTTATTTCATGACTCAGCTTGCTGAGTTAACTGTAAAGTAACCTGTTACTCTTTACCTGGCAGTTTTTGAAGCTGTGAGAATCTGAGCAGGATCATTTTTTTCACTGTTTGAGATTCAAAACTTGAAAAACCTGCAGATTCAACATGAAGTTTGGTTAAAATCAACAATTCTTGCCCATTCTTGTAAAAAAAATAATAAGCTATTAATTATTTTCAAAGGCTTTTGACAAAGCAGATTAATCCAAACACAGATCCATAAAGAAATCTCAGATTACTGGAAGTAGTAGAGTATTCCATTTCACAAGAATGATTAGGAAACATTCCAGTTGAGGCAGATGATGCCATTTATGTTGTGTGCAAACCACTACTCTGTGCTCATACTGTGAATTTGCTTCAAAAAAGGATGTGTAAAAGGAAAATACATAATTTGCAAGGCTGCAAGTCAAATTTAATCAGGTCATTAGTTCAGAAACCCAATGGAGAGCTTAATTAGATATGAGTTATCTAATAATTGTGAGTGTCTCTGAGGTACATTTGTTTGGACATCTATTACTAAGGGTCCCCATCATTGTTCTAACCTTACAGCTAAACTAAGGCTGAGTCCTGTATCAGCTTCCAGCTATCTACATATTATATCAAATGATTAATGTGAATGTCAACAGAGATGAGTTCTTTGTAAAAATTCTGGCAAATTTTTAGTGGTTGTATTTCCTGTTTTCATGTATGCTTGGCTTGAGTAAGTTTGATACTACATCTTTGGATGTCATGCAATCCCAGATACTCACTGGTGTCCCTGGCTAATTTGGCTTTTCACTCTGACCTAAAACCCTTGACTCTGTCTATGCTAAATACACCCAGGCATAGCACAGTTTCACCTTGCTCTTCACCAACACTTCTCTTTCTGACATAAAATCTATCTTCAAACCTAGAACACTCTCAAATTTCAACACAGGAGATATAAGCATAAAATTATAAAATATGTGCCATAGCTTTTGTATAGTCAACTAATTCATTTCTGCCTCTTGAGCTCTGAATTTACCTTATCCAGCATCCACATGTGTCAGTGCAAGGAAGAACACACAGTTATCCTTCTAGGAAGAGTAACCAATACAGGCACACTATGCATTTAGATTAAAAATTACTTGTAGAACTAAAGGTATAAAACTATTCCCATATTTATGGTAAATATCAAAATAAATGCCTGACATTCTGCACTCAAAATTGCTATGTCAGGAAAATATGCTTGTGCTACTTACTGTCAAATAACAGACTTGTAAACTAAAGTGAATATTTTTAAAAATTAAATGCAGTATTTTTCTTCCTACAAGAACAAATAAATATAATTAAATTTTTCCCAAAAAATATATTTATGAGTAGATTAGACAAACACTTGTCACTGTAGCAAGTAGGTGTGAAACACCTTTCAGGATCTTCAACAGCAATCAGTTTCTCTCTTTTTGATTTTATGTATATGTTAACTGGAAAATTTATTTTCTGTTTCATCTTCAAGACAGGGACTGTACTGTAATGAAGTAAACACCTCAGAGAAGGTGCTTGAACAGAAAGCTTCTCATGGTCTGGGTAGCAGTGTGGACAGAGGTATCAAAAGCCCGTGTTAGTCCAACAACTTATACCCACTGCACTGAAAATTAAAAGGAGAAGAAAAGTGAGACTGAAAGAAAAAACAATAGGACAGTTTTCCTTAAACTCAGATGAGATGTTACGAGGAAATAAGCTGAAACTTATTTGAACTTCTCTGTTTAAATCAATACAGGAGCATTCCGTATTTGCAGTGGTAAGGCAGGAAGATTCAGACTTACTATTGGGCTCAAGGCAAAAGTCATAGGTCAAAGTATAATCAAAAATTATCTCCTAGCTCTTTCTAGCCTTTTTTTTTTCTTACTCCCCCCACTCGAGAGATAAATTCTCAGTTGATGGTCTCAGTGCCTCAGATTATCTGTCAGACAGAGAAAAGCTGTCTCAAGCAGGCAAGGACCTCTAATCAGATATTGACAGATAAGATGTTCTGGGTGATAAAAATAGATTTAAAATCCAAAGTGGCATTTTTTATTAGAATCATGGCCTAACTGTTAAAGTCATTATATAAGATAGATTGTACAGCCTAAGTCTTCCAATCAATTTATTAGCTTTCCTAAATATAATGAATATAAATTTCCTGCTTAAGCCAAGGTCAAAAACCCACAGATCAACAAAATTCTTCATATTTTCCTCTAGATGGGTAAAAAAATATTTCTTCGTAATATTAAAAACTTCTACCTAATTTCAAAAATTTAAAAGTTTCAAAGTTATATAGGAAAATAGAAAATACTGACAGAAATGATCATACTCTACATTTAACTACTATATCATTCTAACTGAGCCCAGTGTAGTATTTAAAAGCTCACTTAAAGAGATTCCTACAACTAGAAAACACTACTCAGCTTCAAAACTCAGTTAAAACTTACCTTAAATTAATGCAGTAAATTATGCATTGCATAGAATTATGTTACATAGTAGAGAAGAAACCATAAGTTAACAAGAATTAAACTGTCACCAACTAACTGTAAAAAAATTAAATACAAATTAAAATAATTCTGTCCACTGAGAAATAGATAGTTTTAATATAAATCCAGCTTGAACTGATACATAAAATATTCACAATTCATAGCACAATCCTACTAACAAGTGCTATTGGTTGAGGAAGAAAAGGGAGAATGTCTTCAAGCTGACACCCTGTATGACTTCAGTATTGAATCAAAGTTATTTAAATTGATAAAAATATATTATCCTTATGGTGATGATGACCTTCATGTTGCTTTGTTAGAGCATTCAAGCCTGTGCATTAATTATTTTGCTAAAAGCACAGGACACTTTAAAAGAAGGGAAAAAACATCCCAAATAACAACAACAAAAAAAAAATCACATATATCTATATCTATCTATCTATATATTTTCCTCATATTTGGCTTTGGATTCCGGAGGACAACAGCCACTATCAAAGGGCAGTTCATAAATTCTGCTGCAATGTAGGAGAGAAGGAGAGATGGGAAAGGAGAGCTATCATTTTTGTACAGATACATCACATATATGCACATAGGGTTTCAGCCCTGGAAACATCCTTCGCAGCAGGATGATGACAAAAAGTCATCGAATGATGCAATATCAGACAAGGTTAACACAAAATGCTGTATCAGAGAGAGTGAGTGTTGAAGGAGGTGGGTGAGTTATGCGTGGAATGGAGATGTGGACAAACTGTGTGGTGCAGAGAGCCCAAAGCATGAATAAATAGTGTTTATAATAGATGTGCAGTAATGACAATCAAATAAGAGATGTAAAACATAACACACATCCCACAATATCTTGGGTGCTATTTGATGTATATCTCAAATACCAGAATACAGGAGAAATGAAAAACACAGATTTTTTGTGAATGAGTTTAAAAGTATAGAAATAAAGACAGTACAAAAAATAAGACAAATGAGGAAGCTGTCCTCTGCACTCATGGCACAAAATTCAATGTAGATCAGTTTCTTGAGGCCATCTTTACCTGGCCAGTGCTAAGACTAAATTGCAGGTGTGATTCAGAATAGCTTTTATAAAACATTTGGGTTTATAGGGAAAGTGTATTACAGAACACTTGGAAATGTAAAGTAGAGCTTTGTTTTGGATTACTGAAGTATTTTCGAGGTGCTGTGGTCCCATAATGTAATTCACATGACAATGTGACTAGTTGCATACTAACTTTCCTCTGTTAAAATTATATGCAAAATAGACATCTACATTTTCATGCAATGATGTGCTAACTCAAATTCAGTCCCTGTTGAGGTAGGATACAATAAAATAAACTTGACCTTTTCAATTCTATTAAAAAAAAGTCTTGGTGTAAATATTGTAAAAGCAATCAACAAATTTAATGTTCTGAGCAATTATTAGCTAGTTTAAATCAAATGTATATACCCATATTGCATATGTGTAGAAATTGAGGTCACAGCTACAAAAGTAAAAATGCAAATGAAGTATCCTTTCACTTACTAATATACAATCAAAACAGTATAATGAAAATCATCAGAGCTAAACTAATAACAATAATAGCAACAATAGCAATAATAACAACAACAGAACCAATCCTATTATGAGATTCTAGCCTGTGCCAGTATTTAACAATTCTCAGGAGAAATACAGTCACTCCAGTCTGCTTACAATATCCAAATAAAACCTTATCAAGGTAAGGAAAGCTTTCCCACACAAGCACAGAAGACATTTCCCTATATTCTCACTACATTCCTCAAGAAATTTTTTTTCAAGCTATCAAAATAATTCTGGCAAGGCATGACTTGTAATTTACTGCATATCCAAAATTTAGCTAAGCCTTTGCTTTTTCCCTTGTAATACTCAAGATTTTGTCATCTTTGACTGTTCATAGGCTTTGTTGATAGAAGAACCTCTTTATAAGCAAAGAGCATCAATTAATTAAGCCTCAGAACATCCATTTTAAGCAGAAAAATGACATCTACATTACAGATAGGGAATTTCATGAGTTCACAGAAGTCAAAGCAAGGTCATATGTGGTCAGCTGTAGAACAGCCACTGAATTAAAGGTTAATCTCAAATTGTGGCAATGCTCATGTTAAATTGAGAGGATACAAATTGTACTTTAGTTTCCAGATTCACAGTGCCAGGTGCTAACTTGTAATTACAAGGGTTTTGAATTAACACTGGCTTGGTCTTTTTTCTCCCAATGTAGATAATTTCCATGTTCTTTAAAGTTTGCTCTCTTTTTCAGATCAATTATCCCCAAGCATTTGGTTAATCAGTAGATGCTTGCTCTGACTCTCTCTACAAAGCAATGAACTGTCAAATAAACTGCATAATTGCTACTTCCTGATCCTAGCACTGTTATGCTATAGTTCTAATTTTGATAGATTTCCTTTAGCACCTTACATTTACAGTCCAAGGTACACCATTTATAAAATGATCTCTCATTTAAGCAGGAATGTGCTTTATTTTCACCTGAAAGCACATAAACCTTTTTGGACACACTGATTCCGAAGGCAATTGTATCATTGATTTCAATTCACTCAACAGTTTTGATATTTAACTCAAATTTTGTTTTTTTTGAAAGATATTTTTGCAGCGTTATTTTGTGTTTCTTCCCAAACCATGTATGTTGCCTATTTAATTCTTGCATTTACTAAGATTTGTATCTTCAGGTAAATGCTAACAACGTGAATTCCTCTCACGTGTAGAAATTGTCATTTCCCTGAACAAAACTCAGACGTTATGTATGGACAGTTTTGTAAGGTTTTGAGACATGAGCATAGTTTGGAACGCTCTTTAGTAATAACCCCACAAGGGCAGGTTTATTTAGTTCCAAACAACACTAATTCTCTCTCTCCCAGCCTCACACTATTAGTGTACCATGCACACCAGTAAGCTCCAATGTTTCATTATGTTCACTTGCATGGTAAACTATGGCTTCTCACTGCACAGAGTATAGAGGTGATCGACAGCCAGTCTGACACCTGTCCTAGCACAGGATGGCTATTCTCTCCTTACTGACACTATCTGAACCTCACCAGCAGGTTGCAGCTGGAAAGCAGTGTTTAGACACTTGCTTGTATTCTCCTCTAAGTAGGTGAGCCTATTAACCTAGCTCTTTTGTGTAGATGACAAGACTGAGGTGTGTACTCAAGTAGAATGCCTAGTTAACTGTGCAGAGAAAACATGCTAGTGAACACCAATATCACAGCCACTCGCAAATCCCAGCTTCATTTTTCTCACTGCAGCTAAAGGAACTAGAATTGTTTTAACTTAGATCCTGACAGACAGCAGAGAGAAGTAAGTAAACAAACAGAAGCAGGTTTTAGCTTTCTTTTAAAACCAAAATAAACAAAACAAGCTTTTCAGACTTTCAAATCTTCCAATAAAGAAAAATCTAGGTACTACCTAAATTGACATACATAAATAGTGCAAAAGATTGCAAGTGCATTCACTTAATTAAAAATGAGGCTTAGTTTATAGACTAGACTTCAATTCAGCTCAAGCGAATCCAAACTAATTAGAATTGGTGTATTTCCTACATTTATATAAGGCCTTGGATTAATCTGAAAAATTCTTACTTATGCTCTCCGCACATGATGTATTACATGATACAGCTATTGGCCATATTGTTTTGACAAATTTTAAGCAGAGTACTCCCTTAAACATTTTAAAATGTTCTATTAAGGAAAAAAAATGGTTCCATATGACCAGACCTTTCAAGAAGACTTGAAGATAATTCTTTATTTATTCTTCTTGGGCAACTCCTTATTCTCCACAGCAACTCATGATATTTTCGGCCTCAGTTTATCAATTTCTGCTGGACAGTGCTACTTTTTGTCTCACCTTCATACAATACTTACTTGCAGGAAGCAACAAACATATGAATGGTGGCACAGGCATGGTTTAACCTTTCTCAAGTTAATATGGCTCTTGGGTTAAACTTTTCTCTGTGTAAGCAAAGCTATACAGCATTATTACTTTTCTATGAGCTACTTAAGCTCTTTTTCTTTACACTGGCAATCAAATTTTTTGTTCCCTTTTTTAAGGAATAATATTAAGTTGACAATAGTCAGAAGTAGGTTCAACAAAGACAATAACAAAACGAAGTTTTCCCATAGTTTTTTAACATTTGGAAATGCCATTCTCACAAATGCAGCATGTGTCACAACACCAGGGTACCCAGAGCTCCGATTGGCTTACAGTGATTTATCATAAGCAATAATTCTGTATCCTAGCAGTTGCTGGAACGAGGCTGTGCTTGAGGCCTTTGCACATGCATATTGGAATTAATGAAGCAGCAGTTTATGCTGTTGCAAACAGCTGGGGGTGCTTAACTTGTTTTTCTCTACAGAACTTTTGTTTCTGGCAGTTATGGAAAGCAATAAAAGGAAGAATGGTGAATGAAGAGAAACAGAACTATGTAAAACAGCAAGATTTACACTTGGGTCAACAAAATATGCTCCTCTGATAATACAGATAAATTTATTTTTATATTTTACATTATTTTATCAGTTCTACTTTCCCCCAAAATGCTGTATTTGATATCAGTAAGATTAAAGATAGGTACACATATATCTGCAAAATACGCCAGGCAACACGATACAGACCTTCCCCCTTTTGCTGATCAAGT
This sequence comes from Promerops cafer, assembly GCA_013398275.1. Lineage (NCBI taxonomy): Eukaryota > Metazoa > Chordata > Aves > Passeriformes > Nectariniidae > Promerops > Promerops cafer. The sequence continues at coordinate 1,598,193 of VZSE01007177.1, read as the reverse complement.
CTGCCTCAGAACAAGGAGGAAAATAAAAATGGGATTTTAGCTGGGATGGCATGTTCTTAACATGGTTCTGTTTCTAGACCTGTGCTATTACTGTGTCCAAGGCTCTTAAATAGCTTGGAACTGCACTGTGCTGTGATGATATGACACCTCTGGGTTTTCACCTTGTCTGGAATTTCTTTCCTCCTGAAGCCACTGTTGTAGATAAATTGTACTCACAACAGGAATTTGTGATAGTTACTGTGGGCAGCCCCCAGCTCCAGCGCAGTCTTAGGGCAGCTGGTGTATTCTCACGTTAAAGTTCTTAGCAAAATAAAGCTCAAAAGAAGAAATAATGGGACAGTAAATGTGAAACAGTGCACCTGAGAATGGATTTTAGTATCCAGTTGCTGAAGAACATCCAAACAGCCCTGAACTGCTGCTGCAGAGCACTCATTAGGATCAGAAAGTGGGAGGCAAAGACGAGAGTTTCGGCAGCTGAAGAGAGGTTGAAGGGCAGCTGCAGAAACCAGAACGTATGTGATGCTTCATGCAGAGACTGTGGGATGTGCAGCTGTTTAATTCTCTATGGAACATCCATTTTCTCATGAATATTCCTTTATTCACTGTATCTCCTCCAAAGGGTTTGGCAGTGCCACATCACAGGATCTTGTCTAGTACTCTTCAGAGTCTAACTCACGATCGCTTTTTAAGTCAGCTAAAGCTCTGAAATGATTGCTTATAGCTGGGGCATGTTTTGATTGCTCTCCTGTCTTCCTTAGGCTATTCAAATGAAGGCAGCAGCTGCATTTTGCCATTCACAGTCATTTATGCCTAAAGGCTCATGTTTCCTGTCAAAAGCTGGAACCAGTCATTGTATATGATTTTTGTTCTTTAGTTTAATCCTACATCACCAATGTGTTCTCATAGCATTTTCCATCTAGTAATGGCTTTATTGATCCACTCTTCAGTCTTTCATCTTTCCATGCATCTAAGTACACTGTAACAAAGCTTCCACTGATCATTTTGTATCTTAAATTACACATAAATACATATTATAGAGCTATTCCATAATCACTCAGTATCAACAGGCTTACTATACAAGGGCCCAAGACAGCCAAACATCCTTAACTGTCACTGGAAATAATCACAGCTAAAAAGGAACAGAACTACGTTGCTACCATCTGCTTGGTCTGTTTCCATGGCAGATTCGAAGTGAAAAATAAAAAAAACAAATTAGAAATAATAAGCAAACATGAAGGGAAAAGAAGCCCATGATCAAAACAGCAAACCATAAAAAACTAATATTAATTCCTGTGCAGAAATTTTAACTTTTAAATTTGTTTTGTTTAAAACATATTTTCTGACAATTAAAAACTTCATATTTTTACATTCTAGACATCCTGATCAAGATACACTGTAATATCTAAAAATACTTACTTTACTCTGATATACTGCCTTCTTTTTCTCTCATGGTTTTCCAAAGAACCAAATATATCAGTGTTGAAATAAAATCATCTTCTACTGCATCCATGCTTACAGTCTCTATCACAGCCTATTGCCTCACAGCCCACAGTGCTGGATTTCTAATATTGCTAATATCACTTCCATAGCAACACTAAGATATCATAAACTTGGCATTACAGCTTCATTCCTAGATTAGGTCTAAGGTGGAGCTGATTTCAAACAGCAGCTCTTATTAAAGCATACATACACTTAATAATCAAAAGTAATTGCCATTGGGATAGGGATAATGGCTTTCAGAGTACTGCAAATCAGTTTCACAAAAAAGTTGTCCCTTTTCAACTGTGACCAAGAAAAAACAACCTGTTTTGTTAGTGATGTTTAGAATATATTTCTCCACCCATCCTTAAAGAGAGAGCCATATAATCACAGGGATACAATTACTGAGAAAGTTAGTATTGCTTATGTTTTCACATGCTGGATTCAGTCCATTACACAGTGGATACAGCATAGGCATGCATGTATGATGAGGGCAAATGAGGGCAAAATCTAGGTCCATCCTTTAGTTGGAAATCTTAAGAATGCACTAATGAATGCACAGAATGAAAAAGTGAATGAGGAGGAATTCAACTTCAAACTCTGCCAAAATACTTTTATCAATAAATCTCTTTACTTTTAAGCACAAAATGTAATGCATTAAGTAGAACACATATCATTTGGTCAGCGTTCTGGCATGTCTTATGATATATAATGACTATGGACAAATGGGCTACACTTGTTACTTCCTGGCTGGAGTTCTAAGTAAAATTGTGAAAGAGTATAATGCAAGAAACCATATACAGTCTGTATTGCCACATGCCTTGCAAATGGGTAAATATCTCAAAAATAAAGGATGTTATTTGAGGAGTAACTAAATCTACAGTGGTTTTACTCTGCACACTTTTCATTGGCATCAGGCATGATCACAGAAGAAAATGTTTCTACTCTATTGGTCTCAACACACATTTTTTGATTTGAGGTTCATCAGGAAAACAGAGCATTCAGATCTCTTGACCGAAATAGCATGTGGAACAGAATAATCCACTTGTCTATTTATAAGATATTCAAGAAAGTTCCTTTTACAGCTCTAGATAATAGGGAAGGCTCTGTAATAATGAATTCAAAGTGAAAAAAAGCAGTAAAAGGAATGAAGTTTTCAGCAGAGAATACCTCAGTATTTGTCCTGGTTGTTGCTCTGTTTAGTATATCCACAACTTGTCTGAGAAGGTGAAGAATCAAGTTTCACAATACAAGGTTGTTGAAGATAGTGAGGAAGGAGCCAAATGTGTATAATTTCAGGGAGAAAAAAAGACTGAACAATCATACTATAAAATAGCAGTTAGAAATATGTGTAGAAAGACGGCGATGCATATGGAAAAAAAATCTGAATTTCACATACAAAACAATTGATGCTATGCTTTCTCAGTAGTGGTTTTCACTACTTTGGCTCAAAGCTCACAGCAGTAACAAAAAGGAATTGAAGAAACAATAAGGAAAAGAAGAAAGTGGAATGATTTGTTATGCTGTTATTGAAATGCATCATGCACTGATGTCTTGAATACTGTATGCAGTTGGATTTCATCTAAGTAAATTTATGGAGTAACTGGGAAAAGTCCAGAGAAAAGCAATTGGTATGACTTAAAACTAGAATTCTTCAGTCTGGAAAAGAGACAGTTTACAGGAAGATGGACACCTAAATATAATTTTAAAGAAATTAAGAGAGACAAGAGGAAAACAGTAATTAACAGCCTTTTTCAAGAAGTATGGAAAATCAAATTAAACAAGAACGCAGATAGAAAACAACAGTGGTGGGTTTTGGTTAATTTTTTGTTGTTTGGTTCAGGGTTTTTTGGTTTAGTTTGTCTGTTGGGTTTTGGTTTGGTTGTTTTGTTGGTTTTTTTGTTTAATTAACCTGTGGAACTTCTTGCTGTAAGATCTTGAAGGCACTAAAATGAGGACACTAAAATCTTACACAAGTTATACCTCCCTAGAACTGAACAATGCAAGGACTGTTAAAAAGCTGAGAAAATAACATGGCCTCATGATTATCTGAGGCACAAACTGTGGGCTGCAAGAAGCATGCTTGGGAGCTCAGGCTAACACCGTGCCCTTGTCCATCTTTGCTTTTATAACACACTACTGCCAGCGGGCAGCATGGCTGGCATTTCCAGAGAGATCGAATACATTTTCCCAAAGGTCATTGGATTTCTTTCTAGGCTCCTGTGAAACATTTAAGCGCTGTTACTTCACATACATCCTTCAATTTTTATTTATTTATTTATTTAGCTAGCAATATGCCCCTCTACAGTGTTAGAACTACTTGTATCAAGCTCATGTATCCAGGAGGAATATCAGGCCATGGCCAACAGCCTGCACCTTTTCCTAAGGCACAGGGTCAAGCAAATACCAAACTGGAGAAATACTACAGCTTGTGCTGCCAGTACTGCAGAGAGGGAGAAAGCACACACAGGCTGCGTGCTACCCCAGAAGTGAGCTCTTGCCCCCAAAACCTAAAATTTAAGTTTGGCCTTACAAATTGTAACCGGAGGAATAATGGAGTTAGGGATGACAGAACCAAGCCACATCTTCACATTTATTTAGCCTATAATTTGTCCTTCTTCCAACATGGATTAAAGGAAGTGACAACTCCTTAATTCTTTCAGGAAAAAGAAACAGCAATTTTTCACTGCAAGGGATAGCCTATTAATTAGTTATGAATTAAAACATGACAAGAATTTTAACAGCTAGAAACCTTCAGTTTAATATCTGAGTATCAGGCAGATGTATATATTGAAACTCACTGAAAAAAATGTATAACCTAGAAAACGCCCTGGAAAAGGGCATTTCCAGTTCTGCGTGTTAATAATCTTAATTGCCTTGGTTTGCAGTTATTATTTTATGTGGGGAAATAAAAAGAGTTTTGGGTGGTTTTTTTGGTCAGTGTTCCTTCAAAATAAATATTTTTGCATCACAAAGTGAGAACATGAATTATTGAGCAGGATAAAAAGATTCTTATCCCCAGTTTCTTATTTTTTCAGCTTTGTGATATTGATCCTTTTTTTTTTATTTTTGCTTTTCTATGCTTCTAATGAAATATGTCTGTTATAATTTAGACTTGCATTTACAGACATGCAAATGGTGAAGGTGATCTTTGCATTTCAGATGTTACATGAAAAAAACTTTATTGCTCACTTCGTTATATATATTCGTTTAAAAACTAAGTATTAAAAGATTTTTTCTATCTGCATGGATTAACTTGTTTCTGCAACTGAAAGTATGAAGGTATTCTGCCTAGATGAAAGAATAACACTTCTGGGGCTGAACTTCATTCTCCACTGAGACACTATGCCTTGTCTTGGTTGTGTTCCAAAAAAGTTCTAATTTTACTTGCTTGGGAAACATATCAAGATCTAAACCTGATATATTGAGTACACTGATTTACCCAGCTGCTCCAGAATTGTATCACTCCAATTTAAGAACAAGATTATATGCCTAAATATGACAAAATTCCGGAATTTAGAAGAAAACTGATCTGTAAAGACACTCAGCAAGATGCTGAGATCCAAAACTAACACTGCTCAAAGGTTTACCACTGGTTATTGTTTTCATCAGGCACGCAGTATAACTACATTCATAGACATTCATTCTTTTGCAGAAGCAAAAAAATACCAGTCGTGTAACTTTAGTTTTGTGTTTCATTCACCAGAACCACTGTAAAGGACTAGAGTGATTTTGAGATAATACTGTACTTAGAGTATCTCCTTCATCTACTGTGAGCTCAATGTTATTCTAAAATATGCAGGGTTTTCTTTCTTAAAACCAAGCAAAAAGGGAGCAAGATCATAAATGTGCTTTGCAATTCTATTTCACATTCAATACAGTTCTTTTCCTGCTTAAGATGTCAAATACTGGGTCTCATCTGTCACTACTCTTTAAGCATATTTAGTTTTGTGGACAAGTGTTTTACTTTTGCAGATAAAACCATGGTTCTGCTGTGCTGCTAAAAGGAGTTTTAAAATATAGGTACATATTTTTCATGGTTGTCATATATTTACTTTCAAATGCACAGAAATAGGACTCTTCTGAATTTCACAGGAATCCATGAGCTGTTGTCTCTTGTCCTCCACTACAAGTTAGCTACTACAGGAGAGTAACAGGCTCAATGCCACACAAATTACCATTTCAGATTACAATTTAAAACAATTGTTTTCTCACCAAGACCTGTTTAAAACATAACAAAGAAAGTCAGTTTCATTTTTTTTGTTATTTCTTAAACCAATCTGCATTCTCAGTGACATAATATGTTCTTTGTGTTTACCTTTTGTCTTTAATGGTTATTTGTTGCTTCTGTAATATTCAAGTGATAAAAGCAGATTTCCTGCTTCTACTTGCATTATTTCACCTAAAATGTTTATGGAACTCCTTAGATTAGCAGTTCAAAAGTCCACTAAAATAACTTATTTATTATGGTATTTTTCACTGATATTGAGACAGTGTTGCATCTGATGCATTTGAGACTTTCTTTTTCCTGAAGAGGTGATTTTTCCTCTCAAATATCTCAGTACCTATTTCCACTCAGTAACAAAGTGAATGAGAAATTAGGTGAGTAGCTGAAATAAAATATCCTGCAAATGAAGAGTATCCTGACAGAAAGCTCATTTAAACACCACAAGCAGATTTCAAAGAACTGGCTTTAAAAACAGACTCAAACAGGATGAATAAGCTAAATATTTCAACTCCTGAAATTTATATTTGGTTTAAATATTTTGACAGAGTTTCTAGTTTAGAATGATTTTTCTCTGTTTCTGTGATAATGGAAATTGTAATGAAATACTTTATCTATCTTAGTGAGAAGGCTCATCTTGTCTGACTAGCTTTTGATAAATAGCGGGAGCACAGACTGGAAAAAAATTGAACTCACTTGTAATGGATAAACCTGCTTATAGCTGAAACCTGGTACAAATCTTGTAACTAGAAACTCTCATTGATACAGCAGTCAAAAGATCAGGTCATTGAAAAACTCTCCAGTTATCTTTTTGTCAGAACAGTAATTTTTTGATATCTCATAATATTTTTTTTCATGTTAACCTAGTCATCCCATACACCCAGACTCCAATGACATTTTACAACTCAGGTATGGAGTCAACAGCTGAAGAGAAACTGCTTAAACTTAAAATTTATTTTCTTCCTTATACTGAGCTATAAAACACACCTCTTGCCAGACTGGATAAAAAAAAGAATCGCTTTCAGTTTCAACTATTGCAATCAGTAGTAAACCTTGGTAAGACTAGTATATTTTAGATAGAGCATGTCTCACATTCCTATGTGTGATAGGCATGCCTTAAAATATCTGTGGTTTCGTTTTCTTCAGTGGTTTGCATTTTTGTAATTAATACATTCTTTCTACTACGCATATTTTATGTGTAGCATAACTATTACAAAAACTAAAAGACTGTAACTAAGCCAAATTAGTCATAAAATAGATGTATTGATGAATGTAAGAAAGCATGGAATGAAGAGGATAGAACAGGAAACAGCCAGCACTCTTCATTACTACTCACTTTTTTCTTTTTTCACAGAGATCCTCTTTCCAATATCAAGATCCAGTCTGTACTGGATCTGTGTGTGGAGAGAACTCATAGAATGCCAACATGTCAGAGGACAGCAATTGGGGATGCTTATTTCAGAGTTCAGTTCTTCAAAACTGACGGGTCTGATTCCACAGCTGGAAACATGGAGGGCTTGTTGTTCAAACAGATGTGACTAAGCAAGTAAAATTCAAAATATTTGCCTAATTTTCTAAAATATTTCATATTAATATCTGTATACCTTATCAGAAATGGGACATTGGATACAGATTTTTTTTTTTTTAAATTAGAGTAAGTACAAAGTAACTTCTCTGTCTACCATGCTATGTAGTATGTTAACATGTTACGGTTTGAACAACATAATTTTAAATTGCTCTGGGCTACCTCTACCTTTACTACTAATCCACATAAAACAGGTGAGGTGCACAGCACATTTCTGAAAAATCTGATTAACCTGAAAAAATAGTAGACAGGTCTTTTTGTAATCAATTCCTTCTTTTCCTAAACATAGAGAGGCATGTGTATAAAACTTTAGTTTTTATATATATTCTATTTTTAGTTATAAAAATACAAAGGTTGCTCAATTTTCCTTATATATTCTGATAATGTCCTCATAAACCAAGCCAAAAGTTAAACAGGAAAATTGTTCTAAATGGACCTGTAACGTTTTGGAAAACAACCAGAAAACCCCCCCCAAATCCTCACAAAGAGGATAAAAAAATACCTAAATTAAATTGCTTATGTTGCTTTATTCTATTAATAAATAGCATAAGAACTAAGACTTGATAAAATTGGATTTGATACAAAAAATTAAAACTACTTCTTTTCTCAGGTAATTTTCTAAGTTTTTAATATAGCTACGTAAATTAAAGAAGTTTCAGTGCCACATATAATATACGGTAGATGACTCAATATATATCTTTGATGTAATAATATTAATACCTTTGTTTTCAGATTCAATCATCTCCCTGATGAAAGGGTCTGCATGCTAATTTATAATCTGTCAAGAAGATTTATTGATTAGACTAGATTTGTTGCCTGTGTCTTGCCTGTTTAGAAAAAAAATTTGCTCTCAGGAGGAAACCTGGTGGCTATTTTACCATTAGTCATAGCTGGTTGTCTTCTACACAGGAAAGGCACTAACAGTTCTTTGTGCTGCATATGGAATTTTGTCAAAGTTTCTAGTTGGAATAGCGAAGACATATTTAACTCTGAAATATTTACTACTGTTGTTTGGTTTTTTTTCAGAACTTTCACCCTTTGTGAGCATTTTTATGTGTTAAGAATAGTAATGACCATGGGGAAAGTGGAAAGGATAAAAGAATATGAGTTCTTCAGCTCCAACACAGAAAAGCTTTGATTAATTCCCATATATGTTTTCATGTGTCATTGAATTTCTTTGCTTAGAAAAATAAATAGCAGCAATAAAACATTAAAGAATGGTCTATACTCACTGTACTTTTCATTTGGACAGAAACATTTTGTCACGAATGCTTGCCAGAACACGCATTCTTGTAAAACTTCTTTAATAGTTTGTCAAGCTAAGTAGTTTCACAATGTTAATATCAGAGAATCTCCATGGTGTTGGTAGCTTTAGATAAAATTCCATATAAAAGGAGGGACTTAGGACACTTCCAAACACAAGTTACAGATCTGCAGGGCTATGATTCAGTTCAGTAAATACCATATAGCACCACATTTAGACATAGGAATATTGACCGTGAGACTTCCTTACATAAAGCTAAAAGCTATATAATCAATGGTTCCTACTGTTTCAGTAATATGTGCATGACCATGCAAGTCAGTGCCTAGTAAAAATAAAAAGATTCTGGCTGTGAAACAGAGAATACATATTTTTCACCAGAAGAATGTGCCCCACCACCAAAAAAAAGAAATGAAGTAGTGAAAATAAACCCATTGATGTCCTTTAAAGCATCATACATATGAAGCCATTTATCTTGATATAATAAAAAAAACCTGTCAATGATAAAATTATGTGTATTGCTATTAATTTGAATCTAATCAAAATGTCTTAGTTATACAAGTTTTCAAACTGTTCCCTTCTCACCCAAAATACCATCTGCTCTAGCGAATATGAAAGTCTGAATATGAACATATTAACTTACTTTAAAATTGCTCCGAATTTTTCAGTGATTAGGAAAAATGAAGTACAAAACTCATATATTCAGCAGCAGAATTACTTTCTTCATGATGACTTATTTGCTGATTGAGCTTGAAATCTTCCTGGTCAATGAAATAGAATCCTAACTTAGAGTTATTCTAGGCAAAATAATTTTAAATTTGATCTCTCTGAACTTCAGTGGATACCAACAGTTTTTGATTATTTGATCTGGTTCCAACAAAAATAAATTGGGCTTAAATTTTTTTTTTTTGTTTAAATTGAATTTGATTCAACTTAATGATCATGGTAATTCCAAGGCAGTGATAACAACACAGTGATGATACAAGCCTTAATTCAATGTACACTCATGTGCAAAGCCATATAGAAAATACAGCTTCTATAAAGTACATTAATTAACAGAAATTTGAAATGTATAACAAATATGTGCTTGTCCTCTTAGGTTTTATGTTGGCACACTGGAAGGTCTTTTAGGCTATTGTACCATGTGTCCCTGTTTCACCAGCCATGAACTACTGCAGGAGGTTTGAGAGTACCTGAATAAATGCCTGCATGTTTCTCCTTCATCCTCTTTCAAAGTGTCTTCCTGGCATAGATGACCATATCTACTTCTGTACCTACAAATATGTCCTTCCTCTAGAAGCAGAGAAGGCTTGGCTCTGTTTTATTCCTGAATGACAAGTCATCAATGTTACTTGCATCATCTCGATTTAATAAGTGGGGTCACATCAAGTACATTATATCCCCCAGGCAGCAAAAATTTAACAGCTCCATAAATGTGTCAAGATGACAAAAACCTCATAAATTTGACATAAATTTAATATGAGTGACCACTATTCTAGATTTTCCCGCAGGTATCAGTAAAATTACTTTTTTCTTTCTTTTTATTAACAGCTTCCTGAGTTATCACACAGAAGAATGCTTAAATTATAGTACAGCCCATTCCCATTTATTTTAGAAAGCATTTTAAATAAATTGATATCCATATCCTGTAAAACATGCTGTTGGCAGCTCTCTGTTTTGTTCAGTAGCTGAGGTAGAAATTTTAAATAATCAGAGTGCTATTTCACAGGATATGGATAAAAAAAGGTTATTTATTTAGTTCTTGAAAACAAACAATAAAAAAGTTGTATCTTTCAGAGCTTCAATATTGCCTTTTCAACTCCACCTGTCCCCCAAGGAAAAAAAAAAGTCAATATTAGCGAAAAATACTTATAAAATTAAAAGTAATACTTGAATTCCAAAGCCCTTAGTCACAGCAAATGCCTATATGTCAAAGACACAAAATTTCTTGCTTTCTACATTTGTCTTGAACATTTTTTGTGAATTGTAAGGATTACTGTTCAAAAGAAATTAGGTAGCCTGATAACGCTGTAGAAAATAAGGTGTCTGAAAACAGCCCAAGATCTTAATAAAATCAAGAACTAGTATGGTATGTTACATTGTTTTCAGTTCCACACCAAATCACAGACTAATAAATAACAATAAGAAGTACTTTTACTTTTTGTCCGTGTCTTTCTTCTTTTTCTTGGAATATGCCCCATGTTGTGAAGAATTATGACAGCAGCAAAGAATTTTACTATATTTGTTGTCTCACCATTTTATTTCCAGAATCAAGACAACCCCGTGACGTTATCATAGAATTGCAGAATATCCTGAGTTGGAGGGGACCCACAATGATCATTAAGTCCAAATCCTGGCCCTGCACAGGACAGCCTCAAGAATTGCACCCTGCCCCTGAGAGCCTTGTCCAAACATTTCTGGAACTCTGGCATGGCCACTTCCCTGGGGAGCCTCTTCAGTGCCCAGTCACCCCCTTGGTGAAGAACTTCTTTGTGAAGAACCTTTCCCTTGCCCTGCTGGCAATGCTGTGCCTGATGCACCCCAGGACATCAGTGGCCCTTTTGGCTGCCAGGCCACTGCTGACTCATATTCAACTCGCCATTGACCAGGACCCACAGGTCCTTGTTGGTGGTGCTGCTCTCCATCCTTTCATTGCCTACTCCATCTGTANAGTTTTTGATTATTTGATCTGGTTCCAACAAAAATAAATTGGGCTTAAATTTTTTTTTTTTGTTTAAATTGAATTTGATTCAACTTAATGATCATGGTAATTCCAAGGCAGTGATAACAACACAGTGATGATACAAGCCTTAATTCAATGTACACTCATGTGCAAAGCCATATAGAAAATACAGCTTCTATAAAGTACATTAATTAACAGAAATTTGAAATGTATAACAAATATGTGCTTGTCCTCTTAGGTTTTATGTTGGCACACTGGAAGGTCTTTTAGGCTATTGTACCATGTGTCCCTGTTTCACCAGCCATGAACTACTGCAGGAGGTTTGAGAGTACCTGAATAAATGCCTGCATGTTTCTCCTTCATCCTCTTTCAAAGTGTCTTCCTGGCATAGATGACCATATCTACTTCTGTACCTACAAATATGTCCTTCCTCTAGAAGCAGAGAAGGCTTGGCTCTGTTTTATTCCTGAATGACAAGTCATCAATGTTACTTGCATCATCTCGATTTAATAAGTGGGGTCACATCAAGTACATTATATCCCCCAGGCAGCAAAAATTTAACAGCTCCATAAATGTGTCAAGATGACAAAAACCTCATAAATTTGACATAAATTTAATATGAGTGACCACTATTCTAGATTTTCCCGCAGGTATCAGTAAAATTACTTTTTTCTTTCTTTTTATTAACAGCTTCCTGAGTTATCACACAGAAGAATGCTTAAATTATAGTACAGCCCATTCCCATTTATTTTAGAAAGCATTTTAAATAAATTGATATCCATATCCTGTAAAACATGCTGTTGGCAGCTCTCTGTTTTGTTCAGTAGCTGAGGTAGAAATTTTAAATAATCAGAGTGCTATTTCACAGGATATGGATAAAAAAAGGTTATTTATTTAGTTCTTGAAAACAAACAATAAAAAAGTTGTATCTTTCAGAGCTTCAATATTGCCTTTTCAACTCCACCTGTCCCCCAAGGAAAAAAAAAAGTCAATATTAGCGAAAAATACTTATAAAATTAAAAGTAATACTTGAATTCCAAAGCCCTTAGTCACAGCAAATGCCTATATGTCAAAGACACAAAATTTCTTGCTTTCTACATTTGTCTTGAACATTTTTTGTGAATTGTAAGGATTACTGTTCAAAAGAAATTAGGTAGCCTGATAACGCTGTAGAAAATAAGGTGTCTGAAAACAGCCCAAGATCTTAATAAAATCAAGAACTAGTATGGTATGTTACATTGTTTTCAGTTCCACACCAAATCACAGACTAATAAATAACAATAAGAAGTACTTTTACTTTTTGTCCGTGTCTTTCTTCTTTTTCTTGGAATATGCCCCATGTTGTGAAGAATTATGACAGCAGCAAAGAATTTTACTATATTTGTTGTCTCACCATTTTATTTCCAGAATCAAGACAACCCCGTGACGTTATCATAGAATTGCAGAATATCCTGAGTTGGAGGGGACCCACAAGGATCATTAAGTCCAAATCCTGGCCCTGCACAGGACAGCCTCAAGAATTGCACCCTGCCCCTGAGAGCCTTGTCCAAACATTTCTGGAACTCTGGCATGGCCACTTCCCTGGGGAGCCTCTTCAGTGCCCAGTCACCCCCTTGGTGAAGAACTTCTTTGTGAAGAACCTTTCCCTTGCCCTGCTGGCAATGCTGTGCCTGATGCACCCCAGGACATCAGTGGCCCTTTTGGCTGCCAGGCCACTGCTGACTCATATTCAACTCGCCATTGACCAGGACCCACAGGTCCTTGTTGGTGGTGCTGCTCTCCATCCTTTCATTGCCTACTCCATCTGTACATTCAGGGTTGCTCCCACGTACAGAAACTGGCACTTGCCCTAGCAATTTTTATTCAAAAATCTGACCATGTTATAATTCCATCCTCTTCAAAACAGGTCTCTATACACTTCATGAAACCTTGACCGCATGGATCAAACCTAGATTCTCTTAGATGTCAGCAGAACCATGATTTTACTTGTCTGCTTTTTTTACTCCAACTCTAATTTTAATTTTGATGCTATTTAGTTATTTTATTTTTAAGTTCCTTTTCCTTCTCTAGTCAATAGCATTGACAAAATCAACAGAAACTCTACTGTTGCCATTGTGATGGATCAGTGAAAAGAATCTTGTCACATGAGTTACCTATATAGAAATACTTATTTCATACAAAGATGTTTTAAATAGACATTATTTTTTTTTAATTGCATAAGATTATAGCTGCTATTGCATTCCGTTAATACTCCCATTAGCACAGATTGCCCATTATTATTGCTGTTATGTTAACTGTTTTTGCTGCCAGACAAAACTAAACCAATTTCAATTTACACAATAGAAGATTTGCTGTTCATAGTACGAACAGTATCAAGTTTCTCACAGAAAAATAATGGATACTTCCCACAGGATTACCTGAGTCTTGATAAATCTGTTAACAGGAAAAGAATTCAAGTGGAGCATATTGCTTTGAATTAATAGCACCCACCTGAATTGTAAAGGTAGAAGGTAAGTTTCTTCTGTGCCTGTTTCACACTAGCTTCTGGATCACTCACATTTCTGAGGGCTCCCTATCTTTCCCAAATTTGTGTCTTCCACCGTAGGCAAGGTCTACATCTGTCAGCTGCTCATTAGCCAGGGTTTATTGAAGGGGTGGCAGGAGCTAATCCATGTTTTCTGCCATTGCATTTAGTCATGATTAGAGTGTTACCATATACCTCCTGGATGGATGTAATTTCTTAAATTTTTATAGAATGTGACTGCTTGTAATCCTGCAAATACACCTTCATGCAGATACGAAACATTATGTGTATTATCTAAATTAGTCCCAGTAACTAGAGTGATTGAAGTTATTAAATGCATCTATTATGTGAAATTCACTAAATATGGACTATATTACCTCAATTATAGTAATATTTTGCTAAGGTTTATTATTAGAGAAAAAGTGCACAAAGCCATGATTTTCCCTCTACAAAACTATATCTAGACTACAACAAATTCACTAAGGTCCTCCATTAGGTCCAAAAGACAACCAACAGAGCAGGAAATAGTATTGTCACATAATTCAGTAGTGACATGGGTCCTGACAAAAAGGATCTGTCTGAATTAACACTGGGAACAAAATAATGTACCTAGTCATTAGCAAAATCTCATTTAAATAATTGGGAGAAAATCTCAAATACTAAACTAAATCCCTAAAATGAAACTAAATACTAAATAGTTATTTCATGATAGTCATTTAAACAGAAATTATAGGAATAGAGATGCTGCAGAAAGCAGCATTTGATTTTTAAAAATAAGTTTCTGAATTCTACCCCTCCCAGAAATCAGATAATCTAAACTCATCTCTGATGACATGTAAAATATTTTTTTCAATATTGTTCCTTCGCAGATTTTTTCATTTTCCTCCTTGGTTTTGCACCTTCAGCCTCTCAATTTCTTTCCAGAGTATGCTCTTATAATGAAATATGTAAGCAATCCCTCTTCAATTGCAGTGATGCATTTAAAAGAATTGGTGAAATAAAATGCTCCCAAGGTATATAGTATTGAAAGAAATAAAAAATGGCAGAGGTATTGCAATATGGATGATAATTTCAGGAGATGATTCCAAGTAGAAGCATAGCGTTAAACTGAATACTTAGGTCTCTTAAGCTGACAACTTCATATGGTGTATTAGCTCAATATTTAAATGTTAAATAACTCTGACACAACAATTGAATACCAAGCATTTCACATGCTATGGTAATAGATACAATAAAAAAAAAAAAGACTAAATGGAAGGTTCCATTTTAAAGGATGGAAAACACTTTTTTATTAGTGTATTCAAGTGTATTACAAAGCTTTTCAGTGTCTACTAATATTAATATCTTGCTAAGTATATTCTGCAGCTGGTTATTCAGCCTCTCAACCTGTACCTTTTTGCCTCTCATTTGGTGAAACAACATAAATAGCTTGTATTCCAATCATAAAAAACTGCTGGCCTGGTCTCAGCTTTGCTCAGCTCCTGTAAGCGCCTCGAACCCCAAATCCCTGGAATTTAGTTCTCCTCTAGCCCATCAATGGCTAAAAGTAGATTCTGAGGGGTTTTTTTAGTGAGATTGTAATGTAGACACTTTTTTCCTTTCTCTGAATGCCACAATACCAAGAGAAAATATAAGGAATACTACAATAAGGACAATACTACAACAAGGACAAAGTGAAGCTTGCATGCAAACCCCCAAGCTTATGTCAGTGTTCACTTGATAAGTAACCTGTGTACATGAAGCATGGGTGCTTATCAGCTCTTCAGACAGTAGCAGCCTGCTTCAATCTAAAGAATCCTATTCCAGACTTCTTCCCCCAACCTACTGCAAAGACTGTGAAGTTCAAGATAATAATGCAGTCCTGCCAGCCAGGCTGTCCTAAGATATATAATAGTTATTCTCTGAAGATAACTTAAAGATAATGAAGTGAGACTGTGAGAAGTACTCCTAGTAGAGTTTCCTTACTTCCAACACTAAACTTAAATTCAAGAATTTATGGAATTTGACCCATGTGACCATTCCTCTTCTTGCCCTGTAATTATCAGAAGTACAGGAAATTTCAAACCATCAGTAATAAAATTAAGATGAAAATTAGTAACTTAATTTTTATTTATACTAGGTGTTTTCCTAAATAATTAGTCTGCTGATGGGAAAGTTTATTCACTCTATCACAATAAGTGAAATGAAAGAAGGCAAACAATTTTAAATATTAAGAACAAGAAGAAAGTAATCAAAATACAAGCTTGAAGACAATGACTAAAGAAGCAGGTAAAAGACAGTTGAACTAATTATTTTATTTTTAATAAAACTCCATAGCAATTGAGCTCTTTCATCTAGAAATTTTAGTTCATTCATGAAAACTCATCTCAAAAACAAAGGACTCTTCTTTTGCATGCAAAAAATACATATGAGAATTTAAAAACAATTTTGATAGGATACTCATACACTGCAGAAGGGTTAAAAAATGAGAATGGAGCTGATGGGATTTATGTGTTTTACATGAGTTGAGAATATGAAAACTGAAAAATACTTACTTGCATACATTGATTGACTAACAAGAATAAAAGTGATGAAACCTTGCTGAGACTTAAGTAATAACTACAATAAACACATATGAATTTTAACCAATGAATTAATGAAATATGCTAACTTCGTTTCTAGAAGCAAATTTCTCAAGCTGAATGATTCCCAAATTCATTCACATTTTTCAGGATCCAAATCTAGAACTTCATTTCTAAGTTAGACACCTCTATATCCTGTAGCAAACTCACTATTTTTAATCTAAAACCTAAATTCACTATTTTTATTAAAGAATTGAGTTTTGCAAGTTAATTTCTGGGTACTGGAATTCCAGTCTCATTCAATTAAACACTGCAAGACTTACCTGTCTGTTAAGCCTACCAGATGGCCCTTAGCACTTGGCTTGGGATGAGTTACAGTCCGTGCTCACCAACAGGAGCCAGGAAAAATAGAAGAAAGGGAACAGTAGTGGGCAGGGTGAAGGAGAGTTAGAGGTACTGCAGCTGTGATAGAGGGAGAAAGGACACAGAACTGCAGGTAAGCAGAACTCATTGGCTTTTGTGCCCAGGGAGCAGCTTTTCAGCCACTGGAGTTTCGGAGATGGTATCCTGATCTCATCAATAAGCTAGGCAGAAGGAAGAGCTTTTTAAAAAGAAAAGTAAGATAAATTCAGACACTATGCAAAAGTATAGAGAAATGAAGCATTAATTTCATCAGAAAGGTATCCACCAGTAACGTTAAATCCTAAAACAACTCACTTGCCCATATTCACAACAAGTAAATTGTTTGCCTAAACCTTGAAGAAAACAGTATGCAAAAGGCAAAAAAAAAATTCCAAACAACTTCCTTGCCATGACTTAAAAACCCTAGGTCTGACCAGGACAGTGAACAATTCTTTTGCATGCAGAAATCTGTCATTCAATAAAAACTGGGCTTTCACAAGCTGAATTTTCTGTTCAATATCATTCAACAAAGGGACTAAACTTTAATTTGGTTATTCCTAGTCTATATTAACTTGGGAGAGATTAGATCATTATATATTTGCAAAACTTACTGTTCATCTTGTTCACTTTTTAAATAATCAGAAAACATAATAACAGTAATAATAGCAATTGTAATAGACCACAATAACAGTGGATGATAATAGTAACATCTTTGAAACACAGACATTCAACAAGAAAGAAAATAAAACAAAAAAAGAGGTCGGATTAGTGGCTTTCAATTGTAATTTGCGGAGTTGGTCCAAAGTAAGAACTTACTAATCCAATGTAAGAATTATTTTGTTCCTATTTTAAGGTCATAAAATTGCTGTTTCCCAGCACAAAGTACAATAGAGAGCTTTTTGTCTATCTTCAGTCTGTTTTTCTCTTTCTTTGAGAATACTCCAATACAGTAAGGTCCACACCTTCTGTTATTGAGGCAATCTCAACAATACTTCCTTTCATCTATAAATGCATCATTTAATCCACTGTAATCAATACAATTGATGTTAAACTGACAGGAACTGAATAAAATGAATGCCATGTCTTATATCAAGGAAAAAGTGCAAGCACAGTAAGTTTCAAAAATAATTTACACTGCATTTGCAAAAAAAAAAAAAGCCAACAGTGCAGAATTAACAACTGTATTTTACAAAAAATTATAAAATCCTTTCAGCATTTAAAAAATCACAGATTGGTTTATATGCCTATTATAGTGATTGAACTAGGAGGGCACATGCTGTACTACACAGCTGTTGCAAAGCTTTCTCTTTCAGTGAACATTTTTGCCTTTCTGGTAGGTAACTAAGCGATTATATAACCCAAAGAGACCAACTAATGCTTCCTCTGTAGTTTTTTACTTTCTGCACAGTCTAACTCTCAGACCACAGAGGCCCAAAATACCATGAGACCTAAACAGGAGCTATTTTAGGCCACTATTTAATTGACTGGAACTCGGAAACTAATTACAGATTTGCATGAAACTTGACAGAAAAATCAAGTTTTAATGAAAGACTGTTTGCTGGATAAGCAGGGGAAAGGCTTTTTCTTCACATCAAACAGAGAAAATGTGTTGCTACTAAGAGTGTAAGAGCAAATGGAAGCTCATATGTCTTCCCCTCGAGGCCACCATCTTTGTGGCTCTCTTTCAGATGCTCTCTAATAGCTTTATAACCCTCTTGAATTCTAGCACCCCAAACTGCACAGAGTAATCGAGGTGAGGCCTCATCAGTGCAAAGCAGAGTGTGACAATCACAACTCTTCACTGACTGGCTATTGATCTATTTAAAATCAGTAAGGACAATTTTCGTGGCAATATCTAGATTTTTTTACTCAATATACAAAAAGGTAGGATGTTTATTGGAATTTGTTTCCTATTTGATTTGTCAGAATCACTATTTTCTCCTACCTTCTCTGTCACAAATATCTGTTGCTCAGCAGTTCCCAAGTGCAAGTGCTTTACAAAGCATGAATATTATGGGGAGTGCAGGAACCTTGTTCAAAACTCACCTGGCACCATTGTAAACATTAGCTTTGGCTATATTTGAATTGGTGGCATGGCTAGAAATAATTGATAGGTACATACGTAAGATATGGGGAGTGTAATGATTATTAGTTCCATGTATGGGTTATTCTAAATGTTAACAAGGAAGCAGTCATTTATCAAAAAATGCAGAACCTCTTTTAAGCACTAAGAAAAAGGTTGCAAAGAATTTTAGGCAGGAAGAATTTAAAGCAAAGAAACAAGGAAATAATTTGCAGTTGAGGAATGGAACCTTTGGAAATCAACACTTCTGGAAACAGGATATGTACAGATATTTTCCACTGGAAGAAAAGGACATAGGATCAAGAAGGAAATTAAATGTCTGGCTGATGATAGCTATTGACTATTAATTCAAAGCATTAATAATATAATGTTTTTTTTTCATTTGTCAGTGACCTATGTTTACATGTATTTATTTTTACTATGTATAATTTGTGATGATGGCAATCCTGTAAGAAGAAAAGAACTAGCAGCAAACCTCTAATACAGTTAAAAGATTACCAGTATTAAGTTTAATTTGAAAATCGATGGCTAGAGAAATGAATTAAAATTATAGTAGAGTACAGTTAGGACTTTCAGATAGAATAAATTCCAATATTCCTTCAATGAACATTACAAATCAAAGAGAAGTGCTATCACTTGGTATTTGAAGTTATTTAACAGATAGTATTTTTGCAGTTGAAAAATATTTCTGACTTCTTTATAAATCTTCATTTTATTTATGTATATTATTGCATATACCTTACAGTACCATTACGTGGAAATAGAAGCAAAAACACACCCTAAGCAAGCAAGCTGAAGCAGTATTATAAAGCACTGATTCTGTTCAAAACCAAGAACTGATACTGTTTTTTTATTAGTTTTGTTGCTAATAAAACACTACAGAACACATCATATATAAACTCTGAGTGGATTTTTCAGTCCTAATTTAAAAAAAATGCTATTTTCTAGAAGTTATATATGCATAGATGCTATACAATAACATAAAAAGAATCAAATTAATGTTTCTAAGAAATTGGAATAATGTTCTAAAAGATCTGCCAATATTGTGATCTGGTATCTTTAAAATCAAATAGAATCTAACATTCATTGAGATCTATCACAGATGACTGTATGAATATGCTGCATTTATGAACAGTTATTACCTTTTTATTGAGTTTTACATCTGCAATGTTTAGTATCTAGGTGACCAAAAGAATCTGTCAGGCAGTGCTATTATTTGAATATTCCTAGACATGCCTGATGTGCGTTTTCCCGCAGCAGCCCCCACAGTGCTCTGCTTTGCATTGGCACCTGGAAAGGGGCTGGAACACCCCAGAGTTTGGCTGCTGCTGGGCAGGGCTGGCAGGGCATCAGCTCTCTCTCTCAGCATCCCCCATCAAGGGGCTGGGGGTGGGCAAGATCCTGGGAGGGGACACAACCAGGCCAGCTGACACAAAACATCCAGAGGAATATCCCATAGCATATGACACCAGCTCAGATATAAAAGCTTAAAAAAAAAGAGGTGTAACAGGGGGCATTTGTTATTTGTAATGTTTGTCTTTTGGAGCAACTTCCCTGTGTGCTGAAGTCCTGCTTCCCAGGAAGTGTCTGAACATCACCCATGGACGGGAAGTAGAGAACAAAACCTTTTCCTTTTTTTATCTTTGTGCATGCACAACCTTTCTCTTTTGCTCTAGTAAACTGCCTTATCTCAACCTACGAGTTCTTTCCCATCTTATTTTCTCTCCCCAGGTCAGCTGAGAAGGGGGAGTGACAGAGCAGCTTGGTGGGCACTTGGCATCCAAGGCCAACCCACCAGACCCAATCACATTTTAATCAAAATATATTGACACTGTTCCACAAGTGGTCACAAAAAGACCCATTTCAAACAGCAGGTTGTGATTAGCTGTTCCAGGAAACAGTATATGGAAAAATATTTAAGGAGTCAGTCTCCTCTTCCCCTTCCCTGATTAGAAAACTGTCACAATGTCTGCAAAGAAAATTCCCCTGTGAAAGTACTCCTTTCAAGTTAGACTACTTAAGAAAAATGGGGTGTCCTTTTCCACTGTAACTGATAGTCAGTTTCCTATAATTTGTTCAAATTCTTTGAGTCAAATTTTTGATTGATTTAAAGTCATAAGACTTCTGCAGCATGAAAAAAACCACCTTCTCATTAAAATTTTCATAGTGTGCATGTTTCGTTGTACAGCTAACAGCTTTTTTGAAGAAGAAAGAAAGAAGGAACAATAATGCATAAAACTTAAGTCTTTTCAGAAAAAAAGGTACTAAATTCAGGAAAACAGTCCACCACAAAGGCTAAGCAAAATTTTGTCATTTCTTCTAACTCCATTAGCCAACTATTATGTGGTGTTTCCTCTTACTATTCATCACAAGCATCCTCTTTATCAAAATTACTAATCTTCTTCCAGCAGTTTTGCAACACTAAATTCTAAAAGCGCTTTTATGAATTTTAATTAATCTTTAGCATAAATAATCCAAAGCAGGCAGGTATTATTCTTAATTTACAAATGAGAGAGACAGCATACAGAGAAGTGACCTTGTGCAAGTTTGTACAGAAAAAAATCTGAACAGAAGCCAAGTTTACATCTCAGGGGTTTCTTTCAAAGTCCAGCAGCCATACATTTTGCATTTCTTGCTTACGTTTTTCAAACTCACCAGCTATTTGTGCTAACTTATTTTCAAAACTATATCAATTACTGGGCTAGCAGAAAGTAGTACCTTACTACTCTGTAATCAGTACAAGTAGTTTGGGTTGTATTTCCATCTTATCTCTCTAAATACGTAAATATTTATTTTCCTAATCACTTCTTTGGATCCTCTGAGCTTGTGCATAAAGCAAAGTATCAGATTGTAGTTTCTGCTAACTGATGAAGCCATTTTTCTGAATTTGTCCATGCAACCTGTTGCTGCATGTTGCTTTCTAAACAATTGAGTTCAGGAATTGATCCAATGTGCCTAATGTGTTATCTCCCTGACACAAGGTAAATTTAGATTTTTCAATTCAGCAGCCAAAGGATCATAAGCAAGTCAGTAGATTTTGAGCTAGTTTTGAGAGAAGAATATATTTCCTCCTCAATTATAGTGGTCTGTTGGGCACTTGCTGTTTTAGTAGTCAGTACACTCTTCAAAATTATATTCTGTGTAGTGACAATCACCCACCTTGCTTTCTGTCTCCTCCATATTTTCACATATGTCAATTTCTGTAAAACAGATTAAATAATGTGCTAACAGCAAAAATAGTGAAAAATACTATTCCTACAAAAAATCCATCAAATTCTAAGATATATTTCAGTTACAGTAGTCCTGAAGTTGCACTCATGAGCATTCTGTTATCCAATTTGGGAAACTCTTTCCTTCTATCAGCTCTAGGGTCATATGATCTTTTTTTTCAAAAACCCTTTGTTTACTGCTTTGTTTCTATGATGAAACCAAACTTTTTCAGGTAGCATCAGGAAAATAATAAGCAAAAATACATCAGGACCTCCCTCAAATCTGCAAGAAGACCACTTGGTAAAGTGAGGTGAAGAGAACAGATGTATTAGAAAGAAAGAGAAAGAAAAAATGATGTTTAATGCTCTGAGCATCAAGATGATGTTCATTTCAGAAAGTGTCTTTCTGGAACTTTCCTCTCCTTCTTTCTTGCCTACAAAATCACTTCCACATTTCCACTACCCCCTTGTCTCAGCAGGTAAAGCAGGAATAGACAATTCTTAAAGAGAGCACCATCAAATGTAGCACTCCAGAACTGAATTAATGTTATAGTCCTAAATGTGTTTAGTCAAGGTCTATCTCAGAGGCTGTAAAACACATTCCAACACACTGGAACAACCCTCTTATACAAAGGATAAAAAACCAACCAACAAAATTGCTGTCACTGTAAGGAAGAGTAACTCACATATTTCCAATGTGCAGCAAAATCTTCAAGTATTTGTGCTGTGGCTGGGGACATTACTGCATTCTCTGGTCTAACAATGTGCTGTTTAGCAACAACTGTCACTTGAGCCATTTAGGGCACATCACAGCAGACCATCTTCCCCAGGTTCAGAACACACGTGGGGAGATGCAGCCGTGTAGATTGGCAATGTTTTAATCTAAGCATTTTATAAATCAAGCTGGGTTTGTTCTTGCCTTTGTGAAAGTCAAATAGTGCTGATTTTGGGTTTGTGTTTCATTAGAAATTAAATCCTCTTAGACATGCAACTCTTTGTGAACAAGGTAGTTTACTCAATAGCAGTGTTACTTAGCTAACCCAAGATGAAATGGTAATAAGGTGTGTAAATTGAAACTATTTAGCTAATTTGTTGACAAGGGAATCACTGATATTCTCAGCTGTGAGATCAAGGCCAACTTCGGTTTACATTAAAATAAGCCATGCTTTAATACTGAAGGCAGTGTCAGAAAAAGAAAACCCAAACTAAACATACTTAATTTAGGTCTCCCAATCTAAAAGTTTCTTAAGCAGCTTACAAAACGGATATCACATATAGCTCATCAAAACCTGTATGATGAGACAGATTTGCCGGCACATTTTGTTAAATCAGTCTATAATTAAAAAAATAAAATCAATACAATATTTTTCTCACCCCGTCAAAGTATCTGGTATTGTATTCTAGAACCTACTGCGACTGATAGTTTTCAGCTCAATTCTCTAATTAATTTCCTCAAGTGTCCTGATAAAATTCAGTCTTGCTATTACAGTTTACTGACATTAGTCTTTAACCAAATTCTAGTTTTGACATGCCATCAGCAATACAGAGAAAGTGAAAGCAGACTGCTGAAGGCCATAAATTATCTGTAGGTCTACCTGCACAAGGCATTTTGTCATTCTGCCTAGACCAGAGAAGTCTGCGACATGTATCAGTTGTAATTCAAGGTGACCTCCATCCCTGCACTGTGTAACTCATGTAAAAATTAGATGCTCCATTCCCATCTTCATGTCATAACTATTGCCTATGAATATTATACCCACTTGAAAAATTTCATCGATTCCCAGGGGACAAGCATGGACATTAACATTCTTGTCAAAGAGATTATTGGGTTTTCAATCTACTAAATACGGAAAGAAATCTCAAGCAGATTGGTTTTGCCTCAGGTATGTATTCTGGTCATGAAGGTAATTTGTTTTTTTTCATGCCTTGCATTTGATTATTGCAATATATCTTAGAATACACAGCAAAAGGAAAAAAAAAAAAAGAAATCTGAAGTTGCTCAAACATCCAGTAACACATCATATGCATATACATATCACTTTTGGGTGTTCAGGATTTACTTCATATTTTAAAATGCTCAAGTGAACTAAGGTTATGTTTTTACTGGAGGCAATAGCATATCTACAATCTTTGTAGACATACCCAAGCTAGTCTAAAATTAGCTGACTCCTGTACGCTACCATTGTTGCCATAGCAGCCCAGAGCTCAGGATTTGTTACCAATGCCTCAACACAGTTTTGCAGCCACAGGGAGACCCATGCACGTAAAGTGTGCGTAAGCCAAGTATTTTGAACATAGGTTTGACCACATCACATAATTAAATGCAATGTTATCATTTTTAAGTATTTTAGGGTCATTCCTAGCGGAATTCCTGTCTGGATTCAGTTCTCACAGCAACACGGCCTACTGAATAATTTTACCAACTATTCTGAATACCAGAAGTTCACTATTTTAGCCTGAGTTTTCATTAAAAAAAAAAAAAAAATCTCTATTCTTTTTCTTTTCTAGACTGACTGTTACTATAAAAGATGAATAAGTCATTATTTGTAGTCTAAATGTACTCCTCCACACAAAAAAAGCTTTACTGATTTAAGCTCAAGTAAATGTAGTAGAAGAGTAGAACATTCATTCTAATTATAAATAAATAAAAGAGTCTAGCTTTAGTAGACCAAGAGAGTGGAACTATTTAATTTTGTTTAGTTATTTTGATTTCCCAGTTTCTAGCAGTCAATATGCTTGGGATAACTTGGTTTTCTTTGCCTAGGAAATTTAAGTACCTCATCATTAACCAATATTACATTATGAGAAGTTTCCAGTCCCATATGCCCTTGGTAGAAACATGATAGTTATTATTTTGTATCATTCCAAGAAAGGAAGCTCCAATACAACCTTGCTGAAATATTCTTAGTAGTATGAAATCAGGAATGCATAAATAGAATTAATATAAAATCAGGAACATATAAATAGAATTTTAAATATTTCTTGATGATTTTAGGAAATACTTAATGCTTAATTAATTTCAGCTTAAAAAAGCCAGTTTGAGGGAAAATGCTGCAGTTGATTTTCAGTAAGCAGAGATAGTAAGATGAATTTTGGATATAGCAGTTAAAAGGTGTTGCCTTATGTAATAACTACTCTTCCTTCTTCTTTTAACTATGCAATTACTGCTATTGCACAGACAACTTGATAGCAATAAAGCCCTAAAAATTTTGAATCATTGGCAGGAATAAAAAATGTTAAAGAGTAAGAAAATTACATCTACATCTCAGAATGTATCCCTGAATCTCAAGTCTAACAAGACATTTAGAAACCTGAAGTTACCTGAAAGATTCACAGATTCCTGAAGAATAATTTTACACATTGTAGGAAGGAATCTGAGCTCCCCAAGGAAGCTTATAACTTGCACCTACATTTTTCTTTGCAGATCCATTTCCTCTGAATTTTAGTCTGAGACACAGTCATCTCCCCCTGAAAAGAAATAGCACTGTGATTTTCCATCTAGCAATAGAGACCTTCACACAAAGGCACCATCCTTCACGTGGCAAGTGAAATACCTAGTGGAATTGCAGACAAAAATTGATGTGGAAAAGAAAAAAATAAAGAGATTGTCCTTCTATTTCAAGCATTTCCTCCTCTATTACAGAAAAAAAACTGGAATATGGCAAAATCTAAGATAACCTACAAGACAAAAGGTTTTCCCTGTGCCCTCTTTATTCTAGCTGCACTAGAAGTTCAAGCAGCATTACAAACATGTCACAAACACAAAGATGCAATAAAGATGGAGAACCTGAAGAAGTTTGGCATTTGAAAATATAAACAGCCTTTTTGATATACTTATTAACTCAAAAATAAAGGCTAGTATCTTTTTACTTTTACAAAATCTGTTTTAAAGTTTTAGGTTACATTAAATGAGTTTCATTGATATGATATGAAATACCTTGCTTGTGTTATCACTCTTTCATTTCCTGTTTTCCTGAGGGTAGGGTATCTTCTGTCATATGTAGCAAGAAGTCGTTCACTTCTCTCAGGTATTCTATCAAATATTCATTCATTCCTATGGCTTTATCATGGCATTGATCATCTGACATCCTTTGCTTTCGATTAAAAGAGTTCCCTAAAAAGTTTTTATTGTGTTTTCTTTCCCTTGCCTTTGTATTACGAAAAATTTATTTTAATAAATTCTGGTTTGAGTCAGGTAACAAATAAAAATCATGAGACAAAATGCTATGTATATTATTAATGATCTAGCAAGGATTAATGTGATAAGAGTAATTAATGTAGATAACCGTAACAGTGATTATTGAACTAGACAAAACATCTAATACAACCAATATTAAGCATGTGGTTGGATATCTCCTTTAGACTTTGTACTGAACACTTGACTTAAGTATTAAAGAGCACTTTTATACTGCTAATACCTTAAATAAGTTGCCAGTATTGAACCAATTAGAAAAAGAAATAACAGATGAGGACAATACTTTTTGCTGTCTTTTAACTTTGTGTTTCTCCTTTCCCAGGAAAAGGAAATTTCAGGCTTTTAATCAGCCAGAAATGCATTCCCCCCATTGTATACAGCACAGTCCTTTTTCTTTTTGTCAAAGTACAGCACCAAATCTTCTTCACTTGACAAATGCTTCCCTTTAAGGGAAAAAGAAGGACTAAGAAATATATATGGATCTCTTTCCTATGTAGCATCAAAATGTTTTGTGGATAGTTTCTTATGATTTATTTTCAATACAGATAAGACATGAGAGTTTGATTCAGAGACTTTTAGGGGTTTTTTTGGGGAATACAACATAGCGAAGCCAGTAAGTTTTGCTGTAACGTGTATAGTGGTTGTGGTACTGCAATAAACTCCAGCAATCCATAGCAGCAATAATCTGGGGTGGTTTGCCCCTTATATCAGTGTGATTCTCTTTTGGTGAGGATGAAATGAACGAGTCAAAAAGATTGAACAAAGATGCTCAACTTTCTGACAGCTTTCCAAGGATGCTGACAGTCTCCATCTCTTTCCTTAAATCATACTTACTATTTGCAATATGACTGCATACTTTCTACATACTATGAGAACAAAAAAAAAATGCAGTTCATTATTTCAAATTATGTCCTTTTTTTAAGCAGATACATCAGCAAAGCTTTAAAGGAGACAGTTCTCATATACTCACTAACACAAGATCGCTGGGTGGTCTGACAAGGATAAACTTAATTACAGGGGTAGGCTTTAGTGCCCTTCATGACCTCATCATATTCCGTCTTCTGAATATCCACTTGTCCCTAAATATGCAGAAATACTTGGACAATTGACATTTTGATCTGTGCATCAAGGAGGAGCAGGAGAGTGCATGCTCCAACAGCAACGGTAAGCTAGAGACCAAGAACCGCCAAAGAATACACAGAGGCCTCTTGAACAAGGTCACAGTCTCACTGTACCCAAACAGGCTGAAATTGAGTACCCATTCAGGGAGCTCAGCCACAAATAGCATGAGACTGTCAAAAACAGGACCAAAGACACAGCAACCTACAATGTAGTGTATGGTTCATTCACAAAAATCAGTCAGCAAGTTGAGCCAGATCTAACACAGTTCAGAAAAGATCTCCATGCCCAGGAAATTAATGAACCTCCTACAGGATGTAAAGGTGGATGCCTCAGCTGAAGCTGGTCAAGATGGTTAAGATTTAGTAGCATGCTCAAGACCCTGACACACTGCCACTCACACTGGCAGTATCATTGCCAACACTTCAAGAGACTTTATTTGTGTTTCCTTATGTTAATTTGTATGCCAGCAGTAACTGATAAGGATTTAAAGTTGAAAAAAGTGTCTTCAGTTCAAGGTTATGGGGGTGACAATAGTATGAAAGAAACCTGTGAAGAGCCCTTCTTTGGTAAGAGTTTTATTTTTACAGAATCAGATATCTGAAATTGTGCCCATAAAGAGCTTTAGGGATTTTTCTAGTTCTAATGCAGTTCCTCAAGTGAAGAGGTCAGCCCAGCAATACAGGCTTGTGTAACATCTCACTAGGCTAATGCCTGTGATGTCAAAAGTCTATGAGAATTAAGCTAGTCTAGCCCAGGATTGTATCTTCCATGTCAGTCTGAGAACACGAACAGTATATTAGCACAGTAAATATGAAAAGATATACACGCAGCTGCCAATGTGTTGCTTGGCTGACCAGAATTACAGCTTCTTGCATCATATCATTTTATATATCAATTTGTTTTTACTTATATGTGCTTAGACAACCTTATGCACCCATCAGAAACTGGATGTCTCTTTTGAGATCCAAGGAACTGAAGAGATAAACACAAGTCTAGGTGTCTATTACAAGTAGTTACCTTGCTGTTTTTAGCCTGAGTGGTAGCTATGTTTTGCCATTTAGTCAATCTTATTAATTCATGGGTAAGTTGCAGATTTCTAAAATAAATACTCCTGGAAGTGTCACTGAAGGTTTTCATTGTTTTATTTTTGTTATTTTTTGTTCTGTCTAATAAACATTTGCTGTGAAGTAGAGGAAAGCAATAGTAGATTTGAAAACAAGATCACTGGAAAAACTCAAGGCTAATCAATTACAGGGTGGAGTAAGGGAGTTTTTAGGAGGTCTCAGGTCAATTGAAGTTGCAATTTGAAAGGCAGCTGACATGAAAATAAGGTATTCTGTCACCTGATCTCTTGCCTTGGGCTCAAAAGGTTGCCAACCATTAAAAGCTTTCTGTGGAGAAGGGAATATTTTCCATGTTTTTTCAATTCTTCTGTAGATGAAACCACCATAACAAATAGTATTTGCAATGATTTCAATAGCAGATATTTTGTAGCCCTCTTCACCTTTCCTCACATCTACTAAGGAGACAGGCAAGAATTCACATAGTGGATTTGAAGACTGCCTTCAAGTTATTTCGGATGTTGACCAATATTCATCCACATGAAACATTCTGTTCAGTTCCCCTCCAATTAAAAACACACACAGTGTTCTGCTCTGCTAGTTTCCAGGTTCCAGCTACTTTCTTTCCTGCCTTAACACAGGCAACACCTCTGGCTGATTAAGGAAATAGATGTTCATATTAAACATTTAGGACAAATATTATGATCCTCTGAGAGTCATAATGGAGGCTGAATCCAAGGCAGAACATTCTGTTTCAAGTAAGAGCATCTATTTATTTTTCTTCTGCCTCACAAACTCCATCCTAATTATACTTGGGCATAAACACAGTACCAGCAAACGTGGAGTCCCTGACTTGATCTGAACTTTTGAGTAGGCAATATTCTCTAAGAAAAACTACCTCAAAAAACCCCATAAAGGCTTAATTTTCACTAGAATCTAGACCAGAGGGAGAGAAAACAACAGAATAAGAGCTTTTGCTGTCTGACAAAACAGACTTGTACCTGTAGAATAAAAATAGGCTGACTACTGTGCAGACAGCTCAGACATGCCAGTTTGGTCAGCATGATGCACCCTGCACCACTCAGGAGAACAGCAGGGGACTCATGAATTTTCGCCGCCTTCCCAAAGTGCCCATCTCAGCTAGACTATTAAATCTATTTTAACCATTATCTCACCATTAACTACCCACCCACACACCACTGTCTACAGGTTCCCATGTGAGATGCACACAGATGAAACGTAACATTGCACTTTGCAAGGACAGCTGCTTCTGTCAGTTTTCATTTCCAACACAGAGTATTTCTTAGTGTCTTTCTAAACATGTGGTAGCAGAAAATGTATATATACGGTGAAGGAATAATAATGCACTAAATACTCTGTACATCTTTAAATCATATAGCAACACTTCTAACTTACACTTAGAGTACCATGTATCATTTAAACACTTCAAAAGTAGTTACCTCTATGTACCTATATTTATTTCGGATTCTTAAAATATTGTATATGCATTCTGTATTTAAATGTTGATTTCATAAAGCATAACGCTGGAACAGTTTCTCCCCGAGCTCCTGGAATTAATAGATTACAGGGTCAGTGAGATCTTACAGAAGTTTTATTATCCTCTTGGAGAAGCAAAATCCAATTTTGGTAAAAATTCCAACCTCAGATCCATATATACATCTGTCTGACTGGAAGAGATAAGAACACTAAAAATGACACCCCGCATACACAAATATACATTAAAGAGGCTAAACAGAGTATCCAATTCAAAAACAGACATTTCTCCCTCCATCAAACTTTCTAGTTTCAACTCCTCTGTCCCATTTTCTCCTGCATTTCCCCGTTCTGGATTCCATTTCTCCTTCTACAACTTTTATCCCCTTCTGACCCAGCTTTTGTTGCTCCGGGCTTCCAAAGCCACCACCTACTGATTTTTCTCTAACCAAAACTCATTCGAGGTGTTTGATTTTTCTGTTGCCTCAGTTATCAGCAGAGCAAACACAGACTTCTGTGTGTTTCCCCCTTCCACCTGCACTCCTGTCCAGCTCCTTGGTGGTAACAGAGCATTGTCTTGTCTGCAGTGGCAGCTGCAAGAGAACTAAGGGCAGTAGCTCCTTGCCAGTAATAGAACACCTCAAAGCTTGTAGCCTCTAGGCAAAGCACATAGAATTCTTAGGCTTAGACCCATTTGAGTAGATTCCACACAAGCCAAAAGGCTTTTATTCACAGAAACCATTCCATGGCCAAGTTTGAAATTCTCACTTCAAATCCACAGATGCTAAAATTATGCTGCATAGAACAATAGGAAAATAATCTAGTAGGAATGAAGTATATTTTGCATACAAAATATAAAATAATAAAGACAGCTTCAGAACTTTTTTTCCTTACTATTGCAAAATAAGATATGTGCAACCTGGCCTTGCAAAGATGACTCGTGTAGGCTTACATTTTTATAAATAGTTAAACTTTAGGTCAGGTGCATGACATGGAAGCCATCAACCCTAATGTTTAGCATTTGGCAAAGTTACAAAAGAGAAAAGCCCCAGAGTGCTTTAACAAGAAATTAATTTTAATGGAGAACTGCAGAGCCCACCATTCCAGTAACACAGAGGTAGCTTTTATTCCTTGTAGCCATTTTTAATTTACTTTAAAGGTTTGGGAAATAATTATGCATTAATATCTATCATCTTGGCTGCTGCTTATCAGTAAGTGTCAAAAGATCACACAGAGTTTATATTTGTAACTATGATTTCACCTGTCATAGTGAGAAGCTGCTAGTCATATAAGGGCCCTTGTTCTCTTAAGGTGTATATAAAAATATCCTTGAACTAATTAAAATAGTGAAAAATTTAAAACAAAATTATTATTTTGTAATTAAATTAAATTATATTTTCCTGAATATGTTATTTGAAGAGTAAGATGAAGAAGTGTACTGAATTAAGAAGCATTGGACACAACAAAAATACAGCCCACCCACAAAGTATCATCTCTACTTGATTTTAAACTGATCCATATATGATGTGAGCAATTACATGTTAAAAGTGCTGATTTTTTAAGTAACACATATGATATGTAAGGAAATGAATTATGTCACAAATTATTTACAACCATTATACAAGAACCCTCAAGATGTGATTTAACAGCAGGCAGAGAGAATTTCAACCATGCAATCCCTTCCCCTTACTCTCCTCCCAGCCATTCTTGTGGAGAGAAATGAAGAGATGATGAAGGAATAGCAAGAAAACAGAGTTGTAAAACAGAGTTTGGAAGTATAAAGAAACACAGTAAGAAACAGAAGATGGAAAAAATCAAATAAACTATTTATTAGGAGATAAATGAATTACTTTGAAGATGAGAATGAACATTACAAAACCGATAGTAAGGAGAAAGTGAAATGGCAAAGGGATGGAAAGGGAGGATGAAAGAAAATTCTCATAAAGCAGTACGTACCCTGAAGGACTGTTGAGTGATGGGGAGACACAGAGGACCAAAACAGATATTAAAAGGCAAATACGTAATTCCCCTCACACTGTCTGTTAATTCTAAATGAAAATTGTATTTCAAAATACATATTGGCAATTACTTTGAAAATGTACACATAATATATCCTTGGAACACTTTTGTGTGTACCTTTAAATTTACTAAATAAATACTTGTATTGCAAGTACATGGTTTTAAGTTCTCTGTGTAGATAATTAAGATAGTAACCATCCCTGCACATATCTGAAATCTCAAGCTGCACTTTGTCTTAGCATCGTCATTAAGTGAACCCAAAATTGAAACCTATTTCATACTGTGTGTAAAAGCAGTGGCCTGAATTCTGAGGAGTTAAAGGATTATCTTTATGAAGGCTAAATAGATTGGAATTTTCTTTCATCATCTGTCATAGGAGGAATACCTAGAATAAACCCAGGAGCCAGAAAAAAGAAAGGTTCTAAACATCAAAATGGGTCATTAACATATCCAGAGTTTCCTTTTTGTGACAAATATTTCAAGTTGAAAAAATTGTATGTTGCATGTCACTGCACTGTTTGCAAAAGAAGTTCCCAAAACAAAGAGCTGTGGTGAGATATGACCTAGAAAATCAAACCAAACCACCTTTGGTGAGACCTACCAAACTTGCAGCATAATAACAACTGCTTTAAGCAAAGTAGTATAATAATACACCAAAGATTGTAATGTAAATTTCCACATTCAAGGGGAATTATATTTGTTTCTGGTTGAAAAACATCTTACTGTTTAACCACTTTCAAAAGGACAGTTAAAATCTTGATCACTCTTTTTTTCCATCAGTTAATTTCACACAGGAGAATTAAATAAATAGATTACAAAATGTTGACTTGCATGGATTATCACTACTTCAAAAAGAAGTAATGTTATTTTGAATCATAATGGTTCACAAAGTAATTATTTTTTTTCCTGCAATTACAGGTCTTTAGGTAATGGATTTTGTCTGCAAATGTATATGTATCAATCTTTTCCTTAATGTCTGACATACCTACACTCTTTCTGTTTACTCTCAGGGCCTGAAGTTTACACTCTTGCCTCCCAGGAGTACAGTGGCCTGTGCTCAAGGACAGCTGTCTGATATGACACTAATTCAAATTCACACTACTCTGAAGGAACAGCTGTTCAAGAAAGAACCTGGAGAGTTTTGTGGGGAGAGACCTGCCCCTGCTTCATTCAGGAGCTTCTTCAGGCCACCCCATTGACCCTTGCTTCTGTGCCTTGCCTTTGTCTGCCCACACACCTTTCTGATCCAGAGCCTGCACGACAGCCACGATGAGAGATCTCTGGGCTGTGTCTGATCCTCACCACCGTCACTGGACCTGCAATGAAGAAAGAAACAAAAAACAGACATAGTGCATGAACTCCATACAGGTCAAATAAACAGTTATGGCACCTTTCTGAGTGTTATCTCTGGCACCATACTGTAAACTTGAGCTGTAAGATTCTCTGAATCGCTTTTCATCTGTTGCCCTGTTCCTTACACTGTCTTTGCCTGCCTGTTTCCATTAAACAGAAGCTGCTACAAGAAATTGCCAATGGCCAATTCTCCCTTGCTTCCTTCCTGACAAATAGGCAGTGACACTCTTCCATCACACCTCAGAACATCATCTGGATATCCTTCTAGGCCACTGGAAAGAATTACACCCTGGCAAGGAGAGACTGAGAGACACCTGAGAGCCTGTGAGCAAGAGAGAGGCAGAGTCTGTGCAACTATCACAGCAACTAATCAAAAACCAAATTCTTCCACAAATGAATAAGAGGGAAAACTGGAATATTCTATGCAAGTGGGATATTTACCACAGCTAGAAATAATATATTACAAAAAGCTTAAAGGACATAGCTTACCATTAAAGTTTGTTATGACACTAGATCCATAGGAACACCACACA
Source organism: Promerops cafer (assembly GCA_013398275.1). Lineage (NCBI taxonomy): Eukaryota > Metazoa > Chordata > Aves > Passeriformes > Nectariniidae > Promerops > Promerops cafer. The sequence goes on along the minus strand of VZSE01007177.1, from coordinate 1,564,404 downwards.
ACATACTAGTCTTACATTATGCATGGGACCACACACACACAAAACAGACCTGAGATTTTAATGGTGGTATTAAAACTGTTTTTTGTAATTTCTTGTAGTAAAACTTGTGCCGTTTATTCCCTTTCCTTCTGTACCACTGACAGATTATCAGTGATATGAAGGTCAGTGTTTGTTCAGGCAACTGGAGCTTTGCTGGGCTGAAGTAGCAGAACACAACAGGAAAAAGGGTGACAATAATCTAATGAATATACAAGATGCACTCTTTAATTTGTAACATGGATTTGAAGTTAATTTCTTAGAGTGTCACATATTTAGAAATTATGCACAAAATTAAATAATATAACAAAGGATAAACTAAGAATAGTAACACTATAAGATAAAATCGGAAGGGTAAGAACTCATTAAATCCAAATTTATGGACATAAATTAATGTTAAGTTGATATCTGCTCCACAATACCTAGCATTTTCCAAATGTTCCCAGTCCAATTGTTAACAACCTGCTGTACAAACAGTAATCTCAGTAGGCTGAGGAAGAAAAAAAAAAGCTACAACCAAAATTTAAAGAACTTAATTCAATACCAATTTAAACACAAATATGCCTGCTTAGCTTAAAATTGCCATTATCTACCTATTCATTTAAAACCTGAATTTATGAACTGAAAATAATGAATGGGAGTAAGAAGTCCATCTCTGATGGAATTAAGACTAAATTATTGCCTTCTTCAAGTAGAGTATACAAGAGACACGTTTTTATGCACATTTTAAAAAAAAGGTGACCTGTTAAGTTTCATACAAGCAGATAAAGGAAAGACCTTACACTGCCCTTTGCAGGCAGGGCTCTATTTCCTTTAGGATCATTCAATTTCTTTTGCCTTGCTATGGAAGTCAAACAGAGCTTCCCAGCTCTGTGACCATCCTGAGGCATTGCATCTGCTAGCCGACATCAGAGCCACTGGTTCCTCTTGCCCTGCAACAGGAAGGGTATCCCCCAGCTGGGGCTCCTGGCTCTCAGGAATGGCAGCTTGCACCAAGGACCCTTCCAAGTCAGGGCAGTATTTTCAGCACTGTCTGTAATTCTCCATGACAGAAGTGGAAAGAATAGGGATGGATATCTGGCAGCACTTTTTTGTTACCTTCCAGGCTCCAATCGGTACAAGGATTTCCTGAGCTAGATGTATCTTTTAAAGTATGCAACCACCTATCTCCTCCAAAAAATTGTCCAGCCTTCCCTTGAGCCCTTGTGAGCTTTTAGCACCTTCAGCAAACACAGTATAAGTAAACACAAGTATCTCTACAAGCCCCTGTATGAAGAAGCTAATACATGCTTCCCAGATCTATACCTGTTCCCCAAGGAAAGGTTTCAAGGCGAGAAAACCGAAAACTGACCTTGATTAAATAAAAAACTTGATACTCAGGAAAGAGTACAAAAAGTTTACTTTGAATTCCGAGTGTTAATTTGAACAAGTTTAGAAACAGGCCTTAAATACTTTTTTCTCCAAATGTTGCACCCACAAGGCCTGATACTTTTTTATTCCTATTGGTATTGCTTAACAACTCAACTTCTTAATCACGGAGAGCTGTAAACTGTCTTTTTTCACAGTAGTTCTCAGGATTTTTGGTACTTTAATATTTTCTGCCCTTTTTTCACCATATTTAAAATTTTATATATAGAATTCAAATTAGTTTTCCTTTTTCTTCCTCCCCACTTTGTATATAAAAAATATGCTATAAATTATGTGACTTTTATCTATTTTCTGAAACATATTTTTACTACCATCATCGGTACTATGGAAAGCTTTGTCTTTTTTTTCCTTAATAAGAGCTCTTTTCCCCTCTCAAGAGACAAGCCTTATCTGGTGATTCACTGCTGATTTGACCATTTTTCCTTACCCAGAACATATGTATCACCTCTTTATAGACTTATTTGCCATGCAAAGCAATACATTCTCTCACTTTCCCAGCCTTGCAGATGTTTCTGGAGCAAATTATATCCACTAATATTCTAATCATGTGAATTACCCCACTGAGTGTCTCATATGTCAATTGAGACTCTGTTGTGATCATTAATTAAGATTTCAGCTCTTCCTGTTTATTTCCCTTTGCAAATTAGTACAGAAACAATTGTTTGGTGGATTGACATTCTGCTATTGTGTTTGTCCTTCTTATGACCTTCTTAAAGTCATCCCTAAACTCAAAATTTTTTAAGTCATCTTCCCACTAATTATATACACATATCTATGAATATTTGGAATCTCTTTTGATCCTAGTTTAAACATTTTGTCATTAGTGAGTGACCAAGACTGTCTCACAAGGTTCATGACAGCAGAACTATATTTTATGGGACAATATTAATAAAAAAAATTACAACAGGCCACGGAATTACTCCACTGCTCAAAATAATTACAATATCAAGTTACTTTCCAGTTTCCTCTTCTCTCCTACACATGCACATGCAAGTACAAATACAGTACAAAGCTGTGTCAACTATTGATTCGGTAAGATTTCCTGTATAAACATCACTTAATTCTCAGGAATTAGGAAATAAGACTTGGGAAATTCCTTTATGTCCTAACAACCCTGTGAGCAGTTATCTCTCACTGAATACCTCTGCTTGAAATAAGTTCAACTTCACTATGTTACGGTGCACGTTATTAGCTCTCACATATGCACCTGACGATTTTTTTAAGTGGGAGGTTGCTGTTACTGAAGCTGAGAACTTTTAAACATGTTCCTCTATGAGAAAAGTGAAAAAAACCCCAACCAAACCCACACCAGTAAGAGCAGCCTGAAAAGGTAAGAACAATTAAAACCACTGGAGCTGTCTTAGTTCAGCTCTGCTTACAGGCCTTGCACAGTGCGATGCTGCCGGCACAGTTTCTGCTCCAACACCAGGTAGATTTCATCTTGGTTACAAAGGCAAAAATTCAAACCTGACGCTCTGGTTGGAGCTTAAATTTCTACAGAAAGACACCCAAAGAACCCAAGAAATATGCAGAGTACTCTTTGAGGTGATCAACAGCAATCAGTGCTGCGGAAAGAATTACCATGCATCAAGGCTTACTATTTGATTACTACACTGTTTTGTAAGCACTGTCACAACAATGCTAATATTAGGCTGCAATTTCAGTTATATTTTCAGTGAAAAATTGTTTCTTTGTATAAAGATCTCTCCTGTATATTCTCCACACATGGCTTCAAACATCAGACAATACGTGGCAGTTAGCTATTTCATTCAATTGGTTCCAAAGCACAAAGCTTTCAATTGTTGTCTCCACCTAACATCAAGTACATCAATTACTCATTCCCAATCTTTAGACATACATCTGCAGTTCTAAGGGTTTTTAACCAGCATACTGAAGACCAAGTACTTGAGAATTTGTCCTAAAAAGTACCATCTTCACAGTCATCTCCAAGGCTGAACTCAGGTTCAACCAGCTGTTCATATATTTTGCCCTTTCTCTCATGAGTTGCAGTGTTCATGTCACATACGTCTGAAATTCATGACAAGCTATTGCAGTTCTCAGGTCTCCTAATAAATATGAAACAGAATCAAAGCACTCTCCTCTTCAGCAAATTCCAGGGCCACCTTACAGTTCCAGTGTCTTCAGTGCTCTCTATCTGCATTCAACTTGAAGAAAAGTACCTACAAGAGTGTATTTACACATTTGCTCTAAGTGCTGTAACTGCTTACTACAGCACGTAGTAAAGCAAAATGAAAAGCAAGAAGAAAGTATTCTAAATGGCCTCCATCTCCTATCTTACAGCAAATTATACAGTAAAACACTATGTTGTGTTTAGCACCAGCAACTAGAGTTGCAAGAATTATACTAAAATTACTTATTTTTCCATTATCAGAGTTTTAAAAAATTGAGTATTGACTTGAGAAGAGAAAATGTTATGTGGCATATCCATCAGCACACAAAAAAAATCAATATTGGCATTTTTGTAATTTCACTAGAGCTTATGTATTGAAGAGCAGGCAGAGGGTGGGGAAGGGAAGCTATTCTATGTAGAATGCTCTGGGACAAAAATCTGCTGTTTAAATATATACATTGTTTATTATCAGATATTTATTATTTTTATTATTAAAATAAATATAAAATATATGCAAATATTTTCTAAAGCAAGACAAGCAATTTTCAGAGATACTTTTTTGTTTTTTTATACTGATGTCACATTTTTCTGCTTTTAATCACATTCTGAATAGATGGCAATTTGAAGTATGGCATCATGGTTGAGCGTTTCCAGTCTATATTAATACTTGTCAAAAAGAAAAGCCAAAACCCCACAATCTCTGGTATCTTAGAAAGAATTGGAAGGCAATTCAAAAAATTCATTCAATTATTTACATACACTTTAAGCAATCAAAGCTTTGTTCAGCTCACAGTTTCTGGTTAGTGACCAGACAACAGCATCTGTTTTATTGTAACCAAAACCATCAAATACTTCTGTTCTATGCAATTATCTGTCCTGGACATCTCATTGTAATCCATCCAGAGACTATTTCTGCAAGGTGTTGAGCTCTTTGCAAAAACTGCTGAGTGTCCTCATATGTTATTAGTGAAACTGAGAGTCCTCAATGCCCTGAAGAATTAGGCCAAAATTCAATTTTTTTTTTCATTATCAACATCACAGCTTCTCAGCTGGTTTACACAGGCTCCAATGGCTATTGCTGTAGTCAACTCTGGTTTTCCCAGAGCAGTTTTGAGAATTGGAACTGGAACACAGAAATCAACTTTTTTATTTAGAGGGAGGGAACAACCTTCCATGAAGATGCAAAGATGTCCTTTACCCTCCAGTAATAAACACACATACATTTCTTACTGAATTTGTGACTGGTATCATCAATCCAGAGACTTTGTCTGTGATAATCCACACAGAAGATGTCTGGAAGGTCACACAAAAAAAACATTTCCTTCTGTTTGAAGCTGCTATCGCTCTCAGTGTTCTCAGCACTGCCAAGTGTTTGATCTATCAACCTATATTTATGCTGGCAGTTCACACTCACACAGAAAATCTGCAAATCATTTTGCCCAGCAGTCTTCAGTACATTAATTTGCAACACAGTTGGCAGAACATATAGTAAACATAGTGGTCATCCAGTTTCCTTCAAAGTTTGCTTCCCCAACAGTGAGCATACTGTTTGCTTTAGCTCTGAAGTCTCCTATAAACGTGTGTCTTATCAGGCAATAACAGTCTACTTTGTTCTCAGAAATAAAAATATGATAATAATAATAAAAAAAGGCATTTGCAATTGCTTTCTGTCATTATCTGCAGAATTTTCATGCCAAAAAATCAGAGGCTTTTTTTCTCCCTTAGTATTAGCCTGTCTCTCATTTCTAAACCAAGCTTATTTCTTGATCACAACACTAACAGCTCTGAAAGTAATGGCTAAAAGATATACTAAACAAGACCCAAACGGATAACACATCTTTCAAGAGTTCTTTAAATTTGGCAAAAAAATATTAAAGGGAATGTTTTGAGGAGGAATATTTTTCAAGGAGTATTTTCACAAGCATATACCACTATAAAAGTTAGCAAAAGATATGGAATGGGTAAATATTTATTGCATCCTGTGTGGATTCTCTGCCTTTCACTGCTTCCATCTTCTTCTGAATATGTGGTGATCCTAGCAAGCTCTTTAATAAAACAAGTATTTCATCTTCTGATGTTTTTAATTGAGAGGGTAACAAACTTGAAGTTTGTGTTGAAAGTCCTTGAAATAGTTAGCCCAAAACTAGAGAACAAGCCTCAAAGAATTCCAGGAAATACAGGGCATTTGGGCAGCAGACCAAGAAGATGAGGAAAGTAGAAAAATATTCTCAGCTATGAAACAAAACCTCCCAAGTAGAGTTGAAAATGAAGAAATAAACAGATAACAGATACCAGGTCCAGGTTACTGAGGACAGCAAGTGGCGTGAAACAAAGCTTGGAAAACACTAGAAGACCACTGGGTTTAGAGTCAAGGAACTGAAAACTATGAACTATTACTTCTGGCATTTGTTGGGAGTGCTCCAGTAGGTCAGCTTCCACAAGGAAAAATGAGAGAAGGAAGGATCTCTTTTTGGGCAGAAGGATAGCAGGCAGAGGTTGCCAGCTTGGGAAGACCGATCACTTGCGTTTTGTCATTTTGCCAGTTCTTACACAGGACTTAAACTGGAACCAGTTTCAAACATAATGGGTTTCATGCTTTCTTTGTCATAATCACAGACAGGGGAAACCACATCAAACCACATGCTTTTTTTTCTGGGAATAGCAAGGCCTTCTATTGCCCTTCATTTTTCTGAATAATAAACAAATCTTACTCATTTGTATGGAGCTGCTCTCCACAACCTTGTATTTTTAGTCCTCAGTAGGGTATAGCATAGCATCAGAGAAAGGAGACAGGAAAGCAATAACATTTAAATAATTTGGAAAATACTGCAGTCAATAAATTATACTTTTGTTCTTCCCTAGTGAATTTCTCCCACCTTGACATGCTTGACAACTATGCATTAGTTTAAAATTCCAATTTGTAAAACTGGCAGGTTGAAAAAAAAATAAAACGTGCTTGTTTACTGGGGTAGAAATCTTGAACTGAGTGTGCCAGATTCACAGCAGAAGTGGTTTTTGGATGAAGGCTGATCTCTGACCTTGTCATGTAATCTCTGCTGAAATCAGTGAAATGTGCTTTTGCTAAGAAGCAAACAAATCAGTTCAAACCCAGCATTCTTATCAGATATTGGAATTAAAATAGCTGCATCAAATCAAATATCCACTCTATTTTTATCTGTCTTAGGTTGCCCTTGATACTTTTGAAGCTCAATCCAGCTGAGATCACTGGATCTAAAAATTCTGGTTTTCTTTAAAAGCTCTGTGTCCCTTACAAATCTTCTCTGAGTCATATGAGGTAGGGAAGACACATTCTTGCCATCAATAAGCAGTAGAAAATACATCAATAGAAGGAAGATGAACACAGACTATGTCCAATTTAGCAAGTAGCATGGCACAATGGCAGTGAAATTTGTAGAGTGAATCATTTGCTGCAGAAGACCAGTAGTCTATGTTTCACATATATATACATATATATATATATTTTTTATTTTTTTTTTTAAAGGGATTATAGCTGACTAACTCCTGTTTGCTCCTGCCCATTAGGGGTCAGAGCTCATTAGCTGTGCTCTAACAGGACAACACCTCTTACCAATTCAGGCCCATCAGGAAAGAATTGAGTTAGAGCATTCTGAAAACACTTCAAGGTTAACTGAAGTACAGTTGTAAAAAGACTCCTAATCTAATATTAAACACTAAAGTGGGCAAATTGTTGCTTAAGATCCCTCTGACAAATGACAAGTTTTTAATGAAATTCACAATAGTAGCACATTATGGCAGAAAGATATTAGGGCAGCTAGACAACAAAAAACCCCATCCAAAACAGCAGGATAACCCACAGACAAGACAGTCTTATGCCCGTAAAAAACCCTCTGGGATCACACTGTGCATGACTGCACAGAGAGAATTTTCTGGAATTTAAATCTAGAATCTCCAGAAGCTGAAACCATTCAAAATGGCAGTACTACACAGCCATACTCATAGAGTACTTGCTTCAGAGTTGTAGAGATACAGTTAGTTTTTTCCTTCCTTTTCTGCATAAGAGGAAATGTCAAAATTATAGTGCAATTTGTTCTTTGACTGTGTTTACTATCTTATGTGTTGTAAGGGTATGCAGGCAAATGGAAGCCGTATCCAGAGTGGAGTCTAGAATGTAGTGTTTTGCTTATTGTGTTTCTAAAATTTTTTACCTTTTATTAGAGCTTTTAATGTATTGCAACAATGATTTGGGGGTGGTTTTTATGTCTGTTTTTATTTTGTTTGTTTCCCCATGTGCAGAATTTGAGGCTTCACCTCAAATTCGTCACCTGCTAAATCATTTGGGAAGAGGTTGTTTGACCTTCCTTCACATTGAATATATATATAAAAACCTTATGAGATTTATGACTATTTAAAAAGTCAGTTATTACTGAAATCACACAAACCTTGACTGGAAATACTATTAACAAAAATTGAGCTATAAAAGGTATGCTAATCCATTCTGGTAAATTTGAAGCATATTATAAACTGGTTTAATTTGAAGCATCTGACTTCTCACAGACATGAGAACAAGATCCTTCAAAAAATGAATAATTAAAAAAAATCAATATTTATTTTCACATGGGAAGATACCTTGGGAAAATCCAAAATACTTATGGATAATTTATTAGCAGTAACATTTCTACTCCCACTCTACAATGCACTTCTCTTAAGCTGTTCTGAGAGGTTGATAGCACCCTGGCTTATTCATAGCAAGGATGGAAAACAGCTTTGGGGTAATAAAACACCAGGAGCAGGAGAGGAGAAAGAAAAAAAAAAAAGAAAACAAATGTCTTGAAGATCAAACAGTAACTGAATAAAATCACTAGGAAAAAAGACCCCAAACCCCAACAAACTGAAAGCTTCATATAATGACTAATAAAACTTGTATCAAAAGGGAAGGTGGCCTTTACATATTATTGATTTTAACCTCTTTGCTAACAGTACAAAGTATAGAAAAATGCTATTTTCATATAGATGAGATTTCTGTAAGGTTTCTACAATATCAGTGGGTAAAATTTACTTCTGTGTAAGCCAGCCTATGAAAAAACAGGCTTGAATGACAACATCAGGAGACAGTATGGTAATAAGGTAGTAATATGGACACTAGAAGGTAACAATGAATGAATATAGAGAAAAAAAAGTGCCTCAGGCCAGGGACCTGAGATTTACATGGTAAGTATTACAGCATGCTTTGTTTTGACATATCTCTAGCCTGATTTCAACAGATTAAATAGCCATTAAGTATTAGGTCATCTCATGCATGCTGCAATAGCATTTTTTTAAATCTTTCACTGTCATATAAACAAAAACCTACCTTTTGTACTATCGGATCACCATTCACCAGGCTGGAAAATCAGGATGATCAGCATATTAGCTTTAAAAGCTCATTTCTGACCTGAGGTAAAATATTAATAAAGATGAACCCATAAACTTGATAAAGTGGTTTATGTTTTTTGATACATGTACCGCAGACTGGATAAGTTACAGAAATACCACTTGGTCTCCTTAAGGTATCCTACTTCAGGTCAGGTAAAACTGCAGTTTCACATGTGCTTACTGAAGATGAATCCTGTCTGCACTGGATATCAGGAGCTGTCTTGCCAGCTGTGCAGCAGCTACCTCCCACAGGATCCTGGGCTCCCAGGTCATTTCTGAAGGAAAAGTAGGAAAAAAAAGGTGGGCCAAGAGGAAACTCCAGTTTCAAACCTGCCATGTAGCAGGTAAAGTAGGGACTTGAATCAGACACTTTCATATTTCTGACAGAGAGGCAACGTTTGGCATAGAACAGTTGCCTCAAATTTCAAATTTAATTCTAATGGAAACACTGAAGGATTGCATTTATTTCCCCTGATGAAGTGACTATGAGTCTTAATCTTTAGATATTCACAACATTATTAAATTCCAGATCAAATACAACCCAGAATGTTTCTATTTTACATGAGAATGTGAATGAGATCAGAGGGGCAGAGACATGCTTTTTAAACAATATTAAATAATCTTTCAGCACCCTCTTAAGAGGCTTCTGATAAAATGCTGTAGATTAATCTAGATATAGATAAGAATCTGGGTTTCTGGATCTAGTCTGAGTTATACTTGTTCAATGTATTAACCACTTGCATAAGTACTAATAAAATTCATGGTGATTTAAGCAGGTCAGAACACAGAAATCTACAAAAGTATAGGATTCATTAGAAACACGAGCAAAGCAAATTACGCCATAAAATATAGATATTGATATGAAAGATAAGATATGAAACACTGCTGAATAAAATTTTTATAAAAGAGTAGAAATTAGGACAGCAGTCTTTTATATGCTAGAAATGAAGAGAAAATCAGATTCAAATGAATGGGTATGGAAACAGAGTGACTCTTCAAGCAGAACTACCATGTCATCGAACAAGTCTGTACCGTACAACACTGGTGACACCGCATTGAAAGCATATTTTCTATTTCAATTTCTTCTTACCAAAAAATAAATGGGACCACGTAGAAAGCAGCTGTCACAAGAGGACAAGAAGATCTTTTTTTATGAAACAAAAAAATTGCTGTAGGAAACATAGAAGCAAACTTATCCCTACTGTATACTTGGAGAAGATATTCCACTTGGAATGAAATAGTATCTCAAAAGCTTTCAACTAGTAAGACTTATTAGACTGAAAAACTACCCTGCAGTCCTTGAATTACTTGGGATAGATAAAAACGAGACACAAAAATAAAGCATACACTGGAGATAAGTTCTTTGAAGATAAAAAGAGAGATTAGGAAAAAGATTTTGCACCTGTGAGTGAAAACTGAATATGACCCAGCTGTTTTGCCTGGCTTGCTTTCTAAAGCCAGTATTTATTTAAAAAGTACTTGGGAAAATAACTTTCAATCATGTCTGCAGATTTTAGGTTCATAGATCCAAAGTCTAAGTGAAGTGGTTACCAGCTTTTGCTTTTAAGCAACCTGAGCAGGAATTCAAATTAAATTCAATAGCTCAGAAAAATTAGTGCAAGAGGACCACCTTTGCGTCAATTTATCTGGCAGGTCATTCGTTACTGGGTCGTTCTTTATGTGGCACACCTAATCTCTGAGAAGAGAAAAGCCTCTTAATTTTATGACAATACATATGGTGGAAAATCTTTCTAAAGCTGGTAAGAAATGCAGTTCTGCAGTGCTTATAGTGCTCCACTCTCCTTGCTGATAAGTGAAAAGACTTCCAAGCAAACACCATGTAACGTACATAACTGCAATTGTCATTTTCTCTGATAACACATTTAGCTTGTCTTACCTGACAGTTACATCTCATTACTATTTGAGAAAAATGCTGATTTTTGCAAAAAAACCTGGCAAGATTCCACAGGATGTCATTTAGTCATCAAACATCATTCCAGAGCATGTCATGTCTCACCATGGGTAGACTATTTTTCAAGACATTTTTCATTTTGCACTCATACAAAATGAAGACTTTTTTTTTTTCCCCTCCCTTATGGATAGGGAGTGTTTTTTATTAGAATAGGTTTTTGGGTGTTTTGTTTTTTGGTTTTTTTTTTGACAGGAAAAGTACATGTTTTCATTAATAATTTCGTTTTATTTTTCTTTGGCAAATGCAATTCTGAGATGCCTAAAAAGCTTCGCTGTCTGAAAACAATCACTGAAAGATGTTTATTCTTCATAATTTGGAAAGCTTACTAAAAGGTCTTATAAATCATCAATTTTAAGAGTTGAAACTTCATTTATTGTAGTGTCATTTCACATCTGTGTTCTATTACTTCTGGTATGATATACAGCTTAAGCCTGATATGCAAAAGATTTTATGACTCTGTATTGCTGTGGGAATGATTTTAAAAGAATTTATTGAAATATAGTGTTCAGATTATGTCCTCAGACGTCTACTGTATATTTATAGAAAGACAGGGTTTTTTTTGATATGTTATCACAAATTTTACTTTCATAAAACTCAATATTAGCAATTGTTTTTTCTTATTTTAGCTTTATTTTACAGCAATTTCAGCATCAAGCACCAAGCACTAGGAGATGGTAGAATCCAGGGAGCCCTCTGCATGCATTCAATTTGTAGTTGAAACCTTACTGATGTTATCTGTTTTCATTTTCTCCACAGGACCCTGAAGGGTAAATGAACTATTATTAATTAGATCCTGAGATGACATCTCAACCCCTTTACCTGGCTCTGCCACTCCTATGGAATTCCCATCACATACAGAAGTCCCCACAGATCTTTCGACATTCCCCCATCTTTTTCCCTTTCCTTCTGCCTCTGATGATTAATTCAATCCCTCGCTTGCTGCAGTATCTGTTATGTGGCATAGCTGCCTGTGGGCAGCATAAAAAGTCTGGAAAAACTGCTTTTAGGAGACTTGTGCCAGTTCCTCTCCTTCCCAGTCTTCACTTTAAAGCAACTCTTCTACACACTTGTGAAATGCAAAATCCCATCAGTTAATTAACACTGTAAAAGCAATGACTGTTTCCATTCCTTAGACTGTGTTTAAGCCTCAGGCCAGTTACATTATTTCTCTTCATTTTGTTTGCCTTTTTGGTCATGCTGGACACAGTATAAAGCAGAAAGCAGCTCAGGTGCTAGAGAACCATTGTCCACATTCAGCTGCTGTACAAAAATCAGTGAAAATCACTGGCCATCTTTCAGCAGGACTCAAGTGCAAGCAAACCTGGTTTTAATGTTACTGGCACAAAATGCATATACATTTTCTCTTCACTTACTCTCCCTGGAGATTACTGCCAATTTTTTTCTCTCTAGAAAAGTCTTCTACTTTCTTGCGTCTTGGAAAGTACATGCAGTGATACAAGGTGCATGGAAAACCCATGGATTTCTAATATTTACTTCCTTGATGGCAAGCCTCTAGAATGATGATGCATTCTGTTACTAAACACATTAACTCCTCCTATTTTTATTATCTGCAAAATTGTAGTAGGACAAGTGCCAGACCCAATGATTCGAGTTGCAGATTTAAAAAAAAAATTAATTCTCATAAATTCTTGTGCCCTTGGTACAGTACAAAAAAAATTAGAAAAATAAATTCCATCGAAATTCATTCTGAATGGATTTCAGGCAATTCTCTACTGTACTGATTTAAGCATAAATAAAATCTAATTTAAGCACCATTAAAGACTGGGCATATGTACACCCAAGAGAAATCTTGGGATTTTGTATGGGGAAGAACATATCAAGAAAAATACTAACTCCGATTGTTCCAAATCCAGCTGAACACTTAATATTCAGCATGCTATAGTCAAATTTTCCTATGTGAATAATACGTGAGCCCAATTTTGACTACAGCAAAAGGACTGTGCACAGTGACAGCAACTCTTTCCCCTAATACAGCCTTCTTTTAGCTATCCCTCTAGTCCTGAGTGACTTGGTTTAATTAACCAATTAAATTGGTTTAATTTTTGCTATTTTTGATATAGCTAGTTTTCCAACCATCTTAATCCAGATCACAATTCTGCTCTTCATTTGTTATGAGTGATATTTTATTTTTTTATCTACTGCAGATAAAGAATACTAGCACAGTGAATTCTGCCTTACACCTGCCATGACACTAAAATGTCTCACCAAATTACTTCACATGTCTAAGAGCAGGTTGTTGTGGTTTAACTCCAGCTGGCGACTAAGCACCACATAACTGCTTGCTCACTCCCCCCTGCTGGGGTTGGGGAGAGGACTGGAAGAGTAAAACTTGTGGGTTGAATTCACCCCTTCCCATGGGCGGGTAGGTTCAGACATGCCCAGGAAAGCAGGGCATCATCACGTGTAACAGCTGCTTAGGGAGACAAACACCATTGCTCCAAACATCCTTCCTTCCTACTTCTGCCCCCTACTTTATATGCAAGGCATAATCCCACGTGGTCTGGAATATCCCTTTTGGCCGGTTGTTTTCAGCTGTCCTGTTTGTGTCTCCTCCCAACTCCAGTACCAGAAAAACCCATGAAAAACAGTTCCCAGTACAAATGGGTAGGAAGGCTAATACAGCAATCCTCACAACTCTGCTGAACACAAATCTGCACCTTGACAATGGGATGTCCACAATGCCGCTAGAGAACGGAGCTTAAAAAGCAGATTGAGGTCCAACACAAGTAAACATTTCCCACAAAAACATGCTCCAAGGTGGTGTAAAGAAAAAGGTTCTCCAAGTATTGCAGCAATAGAGCTGCTCAGAACTAAGAATTTTACCCTGTATGTTTTAAGTATCAGGAGCTCCATTTATTGCACGTTAATGTCTATTTTGCAGTAGAACTTCACAACTTACTTTAGGCTATGCTAAACAGTAAATGCATATCACACTACTGTAAGTATATTACATTACTGTTAGCTTCTCAGCTGCCCAATACATTCGTGTAGTTTGAACAAGAGAACTCTTCTTTCTTTGTTGTTGAAAGAGACAGGAGCCACCACTTCTTTAAGTGCAGTCTCTATCATAAACCAGCCATATTTTTGTCTTTTTGAAAGCAGGCTAACCAAAGCCACCCAGTGAAACACTTGGAAGTGGAAACCAGTGAAAAAAACCTATTGCTTTCTACACAGACCAGAGTTTCTGTAAGTTATGTCAATCATGGAATTACTCCTGCTCTTACAGCTTCACTAGCACCATAAAGAACTTAAAGTAGAAGCTGGTCCAGTCTAGTACCACAGTAATTATGACTGCTAAGTATAAAAGAGAAAGGATTACAAAGCTCAAATCTGTTTAAATTTAATGGTTGATGAGAGGTTTTTAATGTATATTCATTTTTCAGCACTTATGATTGGAAAAGAAAACAAAATAGTACTAATAACTGGTAAATAATAATACTAATAAAACCAGATAAATACTTTATGTACATTTTCTAGGCCAATATCTAGTTCTCTCAGTTTTGTTTCCTTGAATACAGAGGAAACAGAGCAGGATTGGCTTCAAACTTTTTGTTATAGAAAAAGTCCAACCACAGTACATAGAATAGTCTTAATTACAATTAAAAAAATTTATTTCCTCTCATTTACAGTAACGGAGAAGACTATATAAACTCTGTTATTTACACAGGTATAACTTTTGTTAGAGTCCACAAAAGCAATTTATCAGAATAAAATATTCCTTCGGGTAGAAAACAATCAATAGATACTTTTTCGATTTCTACACAGATCGGTATAGGGTTTTGTTATTGTGGGATTTGTGAGTTTTTTTAATCAATAAAGTTCAGCAGCAGATTAGAATTTTTGTGAGAGCTTTCTGCATCATGGGGCAGTGCTCATTTAATACGGTCCACAAGTAATATCTTTCTTGTTTCATTTAGATAAACCTTTGTGAAAAAATTAAAAAAATAAAATAGTTCACAAAAGAGTTCTCTAAAAATTCAGGCCAATCAGAATTCGCACTTTCTGAACAAGAATCTTCTAAGCATTAGTACAAATAAGAACAACCAGCACACAAATTTGCCATACACCAGGCTAATTTCTATTTCTTTTTCATGGCTATAACAGATGAAAAGGATGCAGTTGAGATATCAGAAACTCCTCTTAGGCCAGGTGATATCCTTATGTATGACATACTGTAATTTTTATTTGAAATAACCTGTAAATTATTTCTAAGAAAAGAGAATGTAATAAAAGTGAAATGAAAAATACAAAAAGTGAAAGAGAAAGGAGGGACTCTCTCTTCTAGCAGCTAAGGCATTCGGGTCTATTTATTTTCCAAACAATCTCTGGCTTTCTTATTTTTCAAGAAAATAGTCTACACAATAGTTTGTTTCATGAAAGTGTTATCTCATACCTTCCCCTGAAACAAAATCTCAATTGCTATGTTTCCTGAGAAGCAAGACCTTGTCTATGTTGAAGAGGTGCAATATTATGGCCTGAAAAAATAGAAGCGGACTGTCATCTAGTTCTTGCATTCTGTTAGGGCTTAAGAGGTGGTGAAACTACTCTCTCTACAGCCGAAGAGAGATATTTAAACTAATCAAGTCTCTAAATGCTTTAAAATAGCCCTGAGCCACAGTGTCAATAAGTTTAATATTTCTGAATAACAATTTTGGACTTGAAAGCCTAAATCCAACTTTAAAGCATCTAAATTCTTTACTAGCTTAAACTTTCTGTCTCACCCATTGCCAGTGAAATTTAGATGAACTCAGTCAAACTCTGAAGACCTGAATAAATACCTTTTAGAATAAACAATTATGCAACCTTTTAATGAGCAGTAAAAATGCAGTAGATCATATGTATGATGTTCCTTTTCTAATATTAAATATATTGATAACCTCTTCACCATTTGACTGACTTCACTGGTCTGGATGGGTCTGGCCATTTTTAAGTGGAAAGCTTTATTTCATTCATTCATCCTTTCATCAACACAGGTTTGATTTATAAACAATCAAAACCAGAAAAAAATATTGCATGCAACAAATGTTGTTTCTATTAACTTTTCCAAAGCTGCAAACATGTTTGAGATCACTGTTTCACACACCAATTTACTTCAGATCATGCACCATTTAGACCACATCTTCCTTTTGTAAATGGGAAAGCATTTACTTGCACTATAAATATATGTGCATACACATTCCAAACCAGCATGGCCAGGCCCTTAACATAATCCATTGAGATAGAAATGTACTAGAAATATCCCAAAAAGGAAATTCCACTGTTTGAAAGTGGTATTTGTCCAAGTTAATGTGTGTCAAAGTTAAAGTGTCAATTAAGTGTCCACAGAATTAATAAGGACGGTGATGTGTATCCTCTGTCATTATTCCTTCCCAATTTACAGAGCAGTTTTGACAGAATTTACAATAAATGTCAAATTATCTCCTCGAACAGAGTCCGAGGAGTTCCTATTCATATACAATGGGGAAGATTTAGCATTTAGCTATTTTTGCCTTGATGACAGTATAAGTATCAAGAACAATGGAAAAGATGTGAACAGCATTATTAAAGCAGTTAGTTATTCCACGATCTGTCTCAGAGTCATGGGCTGAATAATTTTAATGTTAATTCTTACAATATTTTATTTCATTGTTTTGCTCCTGATGAGTTTAGCAGGAGATGAAATAAAGTCAGCTCAACAAAATAAGACACTGAAGTCTGGTTCCTTTATATTCTAAAGTGTTAGTGGGACAAGTTAACATTCTATCTCAGAAATAGTATTCACATGTCTGATGTTCATCTGCTGAGGCTCTCATTTGCATCTTCATAGCCCAGTTTCAAAATGCCACACCAAAAATACTCGATTTATTCATTTTGTAGAATAGTGCATCTGAAGAAGAAAAACTGAATTTAAATTAAGTGCAAGTTGAAGCTACTTCTGTTAACTAAACAGAATAAATGGCTTGAAAAGAAAAGCCACAGATCAAACAAACTCTGCATCTGAGATTTACCAAGGACTGAGAAAACAGACCTTGGAATGAGATTATATTGATGACTAAAAGGGACAAGATCCTGAAAAGAACCACTGTAAACCACAAAGGAACTAATTGTTAAAATATGGGGTCAAACTTTTCCTACCTTCTAAGGACCATCTAATGATCCTTAGCAAAGAAGTTCTCTGCCATTAATAAATTTCTTTCAGAGTAATATATCCTGAAATTTTGGCTGTGCCTTTTGGAGTGAAATATTAACTCCTAAGTAATTTTCTAAGAATGCACAATCCATGCCCAAATAATAAAATGTAGAATTATTGTGAGAAAGAAAATATCCTCTTGATCAGATCTGGCCTAGGGTCCTAAGGAAACTGAAAAAAACTCCATATTTTTTGCTGTTTGAAACTAGCCTAATACAGTAAAAGTAAGTATTCTCTAGGAAACAAACTCATAGCTTCACGTGTGACCTGGTACAACTTTCTCATCAATAAAAAAGTGAGTTGTTTGTACTGGCAATTACTGTCTGCGTTAACAAATGCTAGACATCCTTGCATAGCCCAAGTGACAGACAAAAACATAAAAAAATAATTAAACAAAGCACTGTCATCAATCATTATGCAGAGTAATTGAGAGCAATTTACTTATCTTTCATAAAGGGAATACAAAAAAAAGAGTGAAAATGAAGGTGGACAGTCAAGCTAGTAAACACTGTAAAGGACTGAATAAAGAAGGAAGTTCATTAAATTACAAAAAACTGAGATCTGAGCTTTACAGGGAAACAATTTAATTTTTATATTATCTTCAAGACATTTTCTGAGGGAAAAAACCCAACTTTCCAAAGTACCTCAAGTTTTCAATCCATGCACTGTTTCAACTTCTAGTCCCTTGTTCTTTTTAATGGGGCTGCTCTTCATTTTAGAGCTTTATTCTTACATATTTCACTTCAGGTTTGTCCAGGTATCATCTCTGGATTGACTGAGACTACACTTGAGATCACAGAAGAATTTTAAGCAAACACAATCAAAGGGATACAGATTAGAAAGGAAAGGCCAAGGTATTCACAACTGCTCCCTCTCCACCCCTACAATTCACAAGCTGCCACATATGGGGCGTAGGTTCAACAAAAGTTCTTATTCAGTAATTTTACCATATGTTCTTCAGCAGGGGCTGTCCAAACTTCTGTTGTCATACATGAAAGTAACAGGAGACACCAAGGGAATCATCACTTTGCTGCTAATATAGAAGCTAGGAATTTGTTCAGTGCTCTGGCAATTGCAGGAAAGACCATTTGAACCCACGTGTGTGTAAACAGACACACTCAAACTGTTCTGACTTCTGAATATGAATCTTTTAGCTACCCTTAATAGAGACTATTCAGGTTTTTCTCATGGTATAGATTTCTTTTACTCCCTTTTTTTTCAAATTCAGTCAAAAACCCCTACCTGGTTTCTTCTGTCTTTCATATCTTCAGATATTCTGCATGGTCGTGTAGCAGCTGCCAGACTTTAGGAGTTAGGATGAAAGACACCAATAAACTAGGGCATTGTGCTTCGCAGCACGAAGAGCCCTGAATCCTGCAGGATGCCATATGCTTCAGGACCCCATCAGCTCCCAAAGGGTAGCACTTCACAAGTTTGGGTTTCAAAAGATTTTACTTCTTACTCCTACAAGAAGTGAAAGAACAAGTTTACAGAAGATAAATGCTATATATATACTCCCGTTTTATGAAATTATATTTTTTAAAATGAAGTACAGTTCTTGACTGAGATTTATATAAGATGTCACCGTGTTTCATTTATATAGCTTTTATGAAATATGTTTATTTAAATGGATGAATCTTTTGGTTACTTTAATATGCTGTCTTAGGTGATGGAAATTGTATTAGTCTCATTGACAGTTCTTTCATGTCTCTCTCTAGAGACTACAAAATTCCCTGTGAAGGAAGAATAGTCTTGGCTGAGAAAGTGTTTTAATATTTACATTAAGGAAAAAAATGTACAATTGTGCTGTCATTTTAATTAGAATTATACTTTCATTTGTTTTTATTTCACTTCAGCAACTATTCAGTGCTATAAATCTTTATAAATAAATATTTTAAACACATACACTGTCTTAAACTTACACTGTCACTAAAGATGAATGTCAGCAGTCAATGTTTCTGTTGTGAGCAACAGATGAAGTGTACTTCCATGCTTGCTTTTTCTTCAGACAAAAAAATACAATAGTTTTTTTTAATTAGGCATCATCTGCAGCATAGTCAAATATTTAGGTGCAATGCTTTGCTTACCTGAGTTTTACATAAGGATACCATATGACTGATATAATGTTCTAAATAACCTTTGGTTTTTCAATTCCATAAAAACTCATTCTATCTATACATATATAAATTATACAAATTTATGATGAATCCATGGGACAACAAGCTTTTCAGGTCACTTCACTCATAATTAGAA
The DNA here is from genome assembly GCA_013398275.1 of Promerops cafer. Taxonomy (NCBI): domain Eukaryota; kingdom Metazoa; phylum Chordata; class Aves; order Passeriformes; family Nectariniidae; genus Promerops; species Promerops cafer. Next base: position 1,545,000 of record VZSE01007177.1, on the reverse strand, counting down.
CTAATTAAAATGTGCCAAAGAAAGGGTAGAAATTTATCACTGCCCATTAAACCTGTAAAGACTGTGTTAATTAGATGTCAGACTCAGTAATTCACATAAATATTTGCTGCCAGTCTAAATTCAGTGAAAAAAATAAACACATTTATAGCCACTGCGACAAAAAGGAGATAGGTACTGTTGCATTGAAAGGGTTAAAAGCTTTCCATACTACAAATCTCATTCTTATATGCTTTTTTATGTTTAAAACAATATGTGTGAATTCTTCTGCTAATTTTCCCCCAAAATGCAATATTCCTTTGATAAAAGCAAAAGGTTATGTCCCACCATAATTTTTCTAACTTGATATTTTCAAACATTGCTTACATGAATTGTCATACATTAATTTGCAAGGATTAATGAAAATCAATATTTACTAACCATTATTACACTATTGCATCACCTATGTTCTTACTGAAGAAAGTGATACTGTTTTATCACCTACTACAACCAGGAAGGGATTCCATTGTGCTCCCCAAAATTTATTACCAAAGCCTATAGTTCAACAGATACTTTAAACAGGACACCTCAAAAGTCAAACCATTTTAATATAAGACACTGAATGCATTGATTAATTTGAAAGAAAATCATTAATTCAGGACATAAGTCAGAATGTAATAGCATAGATTGTGCTATTACAGATTAGCTGCATGTATAATTTGCAACTACAACTTCACTAGACTCTTCATAGGGCTGCTGATCACTGAGAAGAGGAATGTACATTGATAAAAACTGAGGATTTTCACTTGTGGATTTCTAAGGGAGGAAAAAGTACCTCATGCAGTCCTTTCTCATTTAAATAATTCAACTGCCAAAAAGGGATGTTTAGATAAGCACAACTCCCAGGATCAAGACCTAGTTACCTTGGTTACCCTCAAGCCTTCATAAAGCAAGGGAGCTACAACTAGTTTTAGTTTCAGGCACTAATTTAAAGTATCATAGAGTCATTTAGGTTGGAAAAGACCTCCAAGATCATTGAGTCCAACTGTTAACCCACCACCATGTTCACCACTAAACCACGTCACTAAGTGCCACATTTACAAAAGTTTTATGTGGGAACGGAACCGGCTGGGATGAATAGTGGTTTAGCCTCAGTGGCACATACAGGGGACATCAACCTGAGACCATGGGAAGTGGGATACTGAAAGGGAGATACCTGGTCAGGTCATGGCGAGAAGAGCGTGGTCATGGGAGTTAGTATGTTAATGGCACGTTAATGGAACGTGACCTATAATAGGTCGTGTTCCTGGTTCTTGTTCTCAGTTGGTTGGGAACCTGTCACATAAAAGGTTCCGAGTTCGTGTTCGTGACTGAACCCCTGCCCTCAGAATAGCCCTGTCTGTTATGTTCGCCACCCGCCCCGGATCTTGCCCCTCAGATGATGCAGTTCCTGTGTTTGTTATTTTGCTATTAAAGTTCTAATTTTTCGGGCAAGTCCATCATTCCAGTCCCTCTATTTTTGCCACATTCCCCCTGGCTGGACTGGACTCGGGGTGGCAGCAAGCTAGACTGTGACAGGTTTTGATACCTCCAGGGATGGTAACTCAACCACCTTCCCAGGCAGCCTGTTCCAGTGTTGGAAAATCCTTTTGGTGAGGAAATTTTTTCCTTATATCCAAGCTAACCTTCCTCTGGTGCATCTTGAAGTCAACTCCTCTTGACCTATCACTTGTTACTTGGAAGAAGAGACTGACCCCCATCCTGCTGCAATCTCCTTTCAGGTAGCTGTAGAGCGCAGTAAGGTCTCCCCTCAGCCTCTAATTCAGTTATATTTTCCTCTGGCTACTGATCCAGTTAATACCCCAAAAGTGTTCTCATCCTGAAAGAAGCTGATTTAGTTGCCTCCTCCCCCCAATCTCGCCCAAAATCCCCACCTAATCAAAATACCCAAAACATTGTGGGGGTTACTTGGAATATCAAGCTGCCACTTTTCAACAAACCAAAGCAGCAAACCAAAAGCCACATAAAATTGTGAAGTAACGGTGTCATTTGGTTTAAATAACACATCTGTTCCACTCCCCACCCACAAAGTATACTTCACTTATGTCTTCCCATCCTTTCCTCAACTCTTCATCTGCACTGTGACAGTGACAGATTTTTTTTTTGAGTTGATTTTAGCTGATTGTTTGTGAGACGCAAAGCACCCACAGATGTCAGCTGTTGTTCTGAGACAATCAGATAAATTTGGAACAGATTGTGAAAGTTAAACCATGAATACATTTAGAACAAGGCTAGAAATAGTACAAAACTATTCTTTTCAATGTGAATACATGATATTTTATCACAGCAGCAACACAATCACATCAGCAGTTGAAAAGACACACAGACAGCTCTCATTTTGTCTGTCATAGTCTCAGCTTTTGGAAATCAAATGACTGTGTATACCAAAAACTGAACCTCAGTAAAATTGCTACACTTTGAAAGAATGAAAGCAGCCCTTGGTTTGATGATCACCACTCAGAGCCCATGACAGCTGACAAAAGTATTAGCCAGACATTACTTCCAGCACTTGACTGTGCAGAGACATTGATGAAGATACAGCTGATTTCTCATGGAATTTGCTCTCAAATGTCATTTGCACTATGGAAGTGAAAAGCAAGAGCAATAATTTTTTTTTTTTTCCTCTACACCTTAAGCAGGAACAATTTGAGAGTCCTTGGTAATTTGTTATATAATGTAAAGGTATAACTTTTTTTTATTATTTTATAGCTAATCCTCTACTGACTGATGCTACAGCACTGCAAGTATGATAACCACTTAAAGTATGTGGACCTTGTAAAAATTTATCACAGTAACATTAGTAGTGCATGCCATATGGCAAACATGAGCACTGTATAACATAAAAATGTCCTGTTAGAGAAGAATAAAACTCTAGTGCTCACTATGAATTTAGCTGCAAAATATAGACTTAATTAAAAAAAAAAAAGATGTATATGGATTGCATGGTTACTAAATTGCTTTAAAATCTGTGAAGAGTAGACAATGCAAACACACAAAGGAGATTAAAATGCTGAAGACAGGGAATACTAGAGATTATTTACATGACTGTGAACCAGAAAAATCTACAAGGAACTGCCTGTTGATGATTTTCTGTTCAGAGAGAAAATAGGAGGAGGCATTTCTGGCAAAAGATGTAAATCATGAAAGGCAATTGACCTGAATCCGAAAGATATCTTCCAGGGGGCATGGCTTTGTCTAGGCTTCTGTACATCTGTTACCCAAATTGCAGGGTACTTGTTTTAAAATCTTCAACACACCAAATGTTGAGATACTGTGTCACTGAAATAATGATCTGTGAACTGGTGCACCCTGGAAAAGGGGAGAAAACCTTATGCACAAACGCCTTGCAAATACCTAGGTGAGCAGGCAGTTAGGGAGTAGTCACTGAGAACTCAGATCAACTTAATTGCTAAACATCGTGAAACAGTAGCAGACCAGACATGCCAGAGTAAAAGACAAAAAAGGTTGGCCATCAAAAAAACTCAAACAAGACGTCTCAAAGTATTGGAAATTTTTCCCAAAATATTTTGTAATTTTTTTGTCAGTCTCTCACTTCTCCCCTGCTCCCGCCACTGAAGCCCTCAAATCCTATAACATTGTGGAATTTCAGAAAAATACCCCAACCCTGATTTAATTTTTGATTGCCTTTTTTTAGTCAAAAGTCTCAAAGTAGTCAAAACTACCTTTAAACTTTCACCCTTTCATCAAAGATGTTTTCTTTCAGGAAAACTGTCCTGATACTTCTTGCTTGCATCTCTTTGTGATCTCTCTGCTTTTAAATTTTGTGCTTTACCATACAGACAATCAAGGAGAACTAAAATCACTTTGCTCAGCCTTCTCGTAAAAGAGTATGTCGTGAGGTTTAATACACTTTTTGTAACAATGCAAAAACATGCTCTTTAACTTGTGAGGATTTCTTTTTTTAGCTGAAGCTGTTTCAGTCAATATCTGTACATCATGTTCTCCCAATGCCATAAAATATAAAATATTTTATATATTTATACTGCCTTATAAAATATATAAATATATATTTATACTGCCATATAAAATATGAGTTTAAAACAATAAAATATTATAACTAAAACCAAGCTCTGGTCCTATAAAACAAGAAAAGTGAAGATATTGCTTCAAACCTTAAAACTTTTAGTAGTGATTCATTATATTTTTTCTGTTTTATTAAAACAGAGCCAATAAATCAGGTGGGGGTTTTTTTTCAGTATTACCTGTATAAACATTTGTTCTGCTTAGTAAGAAAAATAAATTTTCATTATCTCATGAGAATACTTGAAGTTTATAAAGTGATTTTTCATTATATGTTCCCAAGTTGAATGACTTAAGTATAAAGCCATTTTCATATGCTACAGCTAATGCAAGATAGTAGGCTATAGTATTAAACAAACAAAGAAACAAAACCCCAACAACAGAAACGACAGGAAATCAGTGTCACTACATGTAAAAAATACACATAACGTATCCAGATATAGTTGTGATCCTTTGTATAACCTTCTAAGGCTAACACATGGGAAGTTCCAGCAGAATTTCTGGAATCATCCTGTGTCATCTTGTGTCTGCAGCAGGTGTCCTTACAGCAGGGCTTTGTTCAGACGGTGATACACAAACCCAGCCGTAGGTGTTAAGGGTACCCTGCCTATTTCCCACTGTCTATCCCATAAAACAGTGAGGGACCCATAACTGAATCATCATATATTCCAGCCCCACAAGGATGTTTCTGGAGCTAGGAATACTGTCTCCCACTAAGTTTTGTCTGGAAAATATGGCCTTGATCTGTAGGGCTTATGCAGTGCTGCAAGGACTGCAGGGCTGCTTTGTATCTGCTGATTGGTTGTTCTGCATATGAAGCGTACCTAGAGCTACTGGGATATAGCAGACTTAAGGAGTTTAAGCCTTGCATACACAATCTAAATACATGTACAGGTAGTTCATCTGATGCTTTTTGAAGTTATCTTGTTAGGTAGACATGGTTTTGCTAGACATGGCCATAATATATAGAACTTCCAAATAAGCCACATCCTGGTTGGTACCATAAAGATTATTACTACCAGATATACAGAAACCCCAGATAAATGTAAATCTTTCAGGTAATTCAAGACAACTTTTCAGGGTAGAAAAAAGAGAGAGAATGTAAAAAAAATTGAATTACACAGTCCAGATACCAGAGGTCAGAGAAAGGGGCTTGGAAGCAATTTTATTTGTCGTTTTCCAAGTCCCTGATAGAACTAGAAAATGCAGCTGTTTTGAAATTTCTTCCTAAACCATATCCCTTCTAGAAATAAATTCTTTATGATGAAGAGATTAAGCTTTACTTCACTGAAATAGTGAAACTGGTGCTCAAGGCTACAATCAAATATCAAATGCTACTCTGCACTAGAGATTAGAAAGCCACTGCAAGGATGAAGGATGCTGATATTTACTAGAGGTCAAGAAGAAAAAAGAGGTTTTCAAATATTTTTTTAAAAGTACAGGATAGCTTGCCTAGGAGATCTGTTGGAATCTGATGCTGCTCTACACCTGCCCAAAGCGTTCTGCCTCTATTATGTTGTATTTCTTGTGAACATTTTATATAAATAAGAAACCTAGAAATAATAAAAAAGCTAACTCGACCACTGCCTTCACCCTTACATGTGTTACACTACATAAAACTGTAGCTTAACAGAGAAAATATGCCAAAACCTACAAAATTATAAAACTATGATCTTCATCATTTACCATAAACTAAGTCAAATAAATATTCATACAGAATTGAAAGCTACTAGGTTTTTTTAGCTTTCAGAAGTACAATCTCATTTTTCAGCTGAATTGTGTAGTGTAAATATTTAACAAATATTCCAAATTAATGTAGTCTAGAAAAATATTGCTTGTATTTCACAAGAAAAAAATGCTAAAATATAAATTGTTGGAATTTTTTTCTTCTTCTGTGTACAGCTTGCAAATATAGTCTCTACTTCTCTGCTAATACTTCAAGATAATGTTTTTTTTTATTATTTTTCAAGTTACATGATATCTTTCCCTTATTGTTTTCTTTAGATACAAAACCTGCTTTTAACAAAGCAGTAATTGGTAGTAAATGGTATATACTTAAATGCAAGTCATAAAATACCCAGCTGTAGAATTTCATAAAATATGCATTTTCTCAACATTCTAATGTCTGTGCAACTTTGTGTTTAGACCATAAGTGTGTAACATGCTTTCACAATCAAGTGGAAATATTTCATTACTCTATAACAAAATACTGTTTGTCTATTTCTTCTTTAGGCCATTTCAAAAACTATATTGAGAGTATTTTACAAGAGTTAGGTGTCATTGACAATTGTTTAACTTCTTCAAGATTATGGTAAAAAGACAGCCTTTGAAAAATCCTACCTAGCCAAGATATATATATGACAAAAAAAAAAAACCAAAACCTTATTGTCTTTTTTCTTTTCAGGACACATTATCAAGAAGCTGAGAGAACTGTGCTATTTCTGAATAAAACCTGGAGTAAACTGCACAACCATATTGTTTATTTACTCCTAATAACTTGTTTGTATGACTACTCATATCAAGAATACATCAACATTAAAATTTAATACTTTGACTGTTGTAACAAGTCTTTAGATTTACAGAAACAGCATGTTTCATTGAACGATTCAAATAATGTTAGCACAGTGAAAAAGGCAACTGGATACTTAACAGTAATAGAAAATACGCTTTTCTGAGGGGTTTTATTTTCCACATTTGATAGTCTGCTTTGTTTATCTAAGGAAGCATATATACACATGGTAAGGATATTATAACCTACTTTTGAACAAAGACACTGTACTAAATCAAGCCCAAGATTAGACTGGATCTGTGTTTTTTGCAGACTACTTACATTTTCACTGTTTTATTAAAAAGCAGCCTTGAAGACTGGGAGATGCTGAAGAGTCTGTATACAAATTTTATTACACACATTAAGTAGTTTATGTAACCATACATTTGAAATACAAGATAATTGCTCATAAGAGGAGAAATTAACCTCCTTTGTAAAGATGGCAAGTAAGTCAGCAGTAGCAGAAAAGGTGTTCATTCATCTGGCTGTATTCCAATGTAATTTCTCATCACTCTGTGGATAAGAATAAATTCATGGCATCAGCCATACACAAGTAATTCAAACACCAGTCCCATAGAAATGCAAAAAAGTTAGATAACTATCATATCCATACTAATCTGTCTACTGGGGAGCTGCACTGCATTTTCCATTACTCATTTGCTGTCAAATCTTTCATGAACATATGCTTGGAAAATCTGAGGCACCAAGCAAGTGGAAAGACGAAACTCAGGTGAAGAACCCACAGGTGAGAAAAAGGACAGGATTTTCTCTGTGACTGTGGAAGCTCAAAAAAATCACATTTGGATAAAAATTTAGCACATGTATAAATCTGCCACGGTAGATTTGGGTCATAATGATTCTCTTTTTCTTTGTCTTTTTAAGTGCAATCTTGAGAATGCTTTGGTTTAAAAACCAATAAAACTATGCTATTTTAAATTACTCCCAGAAGTAACAGGCTATTCAGTTTCAAGCTGGCATTAAGGAATTGGCTATTTTCCAGTGATTGTGACTGCACAGGATCCAAACCTATCTGTGGATGTACAGAAAAAATGGTACCTTTATGGATTGCTATTCAAGGTGATGTACTCAATACCACAAAGAAAGATGAAATGTCAAACCTAAATAATGTATATATTTTGAGGCTTTTTCAACAGAACAATTTATTTCTGAATGGATTGTCTTCCTAAATAAATAAAAACCCACCACCCTCACTGTTCTGTGAATTAAGAAATGAAGATGGTTTGCATCAGTAGCAATTAAGTCTAACCTTGATTAAATAATATTATTCCCGGAACAGGTACTGCTGACTTTTATTCTTCTAGGATAGCTAGGAAGATAATACAACTTCATTATAGAGAAAAATCTGTTTCATGGAATTGCTTACTATTGCTTTCCAACAGGAGTACACTTACTAGGACAGGTGGGCAACAACCCTGCAAAAATCTAATTTGTGCTTTCACTAAGAAAATGAAAATTTTGCATTACTTCTAACATTAATCTGAAGATACAAGTCTCACCATGGCAAACAGATGACTAAGCAGCCACTATTTATCTTAATTAAAGTTAGTCTTAATCAAGGTACTGTCTGTGAGATATAATGCTACTTAAGACTAAGATTCTTAGCATAGTTGCATGGTTCCCAGAGGGAGCATCTATCAAGCTAAATGTATAACTACAGCTTAGTCCTGCTAAAAACATAAAGAAAGGAAACAAAGAAATGCAAAAATTAATGAAAGCCAACAGAGATAGTTTCTTATCCATTGTTTAACTCCTTCAAATAGCTACTATGCTACACTGCATTTTTTTTCCTCACTGATATACATACCATATATTTTCAAGGCTTTTCCCAAACACACATTCCTAATTTAAATGAAATTATTGCTGAATTCTTCAAAGAATAAAGAACAGAATTTGATCCATCCTAAAGATTTTGGTAAAACTGGAATTTTAAAATTATTTTGAAACATTACTTTTCCATGTATATAGAAGTACATTCAAAAAGTAGGAAGCAAGGTTATTCTGAAAGAGAAGACATTTCACTTTCTAAAAAGTTCTCTCTTTCATCTGCTCCACTTTGAGTCTATAAATTACCTGGTTTTAACTTCAGAACTTAAGAATCTTGTACCAAAAATAGAGTTTTTAGATCATCAGTTGATCCTTTTTCAGAAGGACGAAAACCAGCTTCATTTGTTCAAGAATTTGTTCAAGTTTCAGAACATCAACTCCTTACTACGGTAATAACAGACAAGGGAAAAATATTATTTTTTATTGTACTTTAAATTTCTTTTTCTTTTGCCTTCACTCCAGAAATCAATTTAAACTGTGGTACAGCTGGAAATTCACCCTTTTCAATGAACTGTGTAGCTCAGCCTATAGAAGTGTCCTTGTTTGCGTGGGTCTACACCATGTACCTGGTGTGCATCCTTGAGAAGTGTTCCTTTCTATTTACAAGCTCTGGAAACAATGAAGAGAGGATATCAGAAGAACATCTTTTTCCTAGGGACAGAGAATTCAACGCTGAAGAGCTCACCAATCAGCCTGCCTGATTCTCAAGAGTTAAAAATAAAATAAACTGATGAGACGAGAGCAAGTAAACTCCCACAAAGGTCAAAACTCTAGAAGAGAAAGAAAATAAGATAAACAGCTCAACACCATATCTGTAAGCAGTGGATGTCAAAAGAAAGATGACAATCAGAAAGCACCTACACTCCAATAGAACGTTTGAGTGCTCTCAGTGGGTTTTAAACTTTTCATCAATTAAGAATTGGAAATCAATCTTTAAACTATTAGAGAAGATTGGGGAAGATTAACATGAAAGACTACAGGAGCTGATACTGGGGTTACAATCTACAACTAAAAAAAAAATTAAAAACAAGCAAACGACAGATTACTGGTGTGTACAAAATTACCCAGGAAAAGACAATTGCAATTCAACCTGAAAAAGAACTTTTTACCAGAAACGAAGCTCTGGGCCTAAGCCAAGATTATAATGAACATCACTAAAAATGCCAAAACAAAAGGAGACCTAAAGCTGAAAGAAACACAAAGATTAAAATCAACCTTTGCAGCTACACCTGTTGAATAAGTGCAAGCTCTTTCTAAATGCTGGCCTGTGACCTTTTGTCATTACTAGAATGTAGGGCTGCCCAATTTTTTTTCAATTTTCACTATATTACTGGCCTGGGGCTACAACAGCAAGCAAAGATAAATTCGACCTAAGTTGACCTATTTTCTTTACAAAACTGTTCCTCTTTGAAGAAAGCACATATCTGGACTTAAAATTAAAATTGTCTTTACTCAGTTTTGGTCCCTGATTTCCAGAAAGCAGCTAACAGAAACACAGCACTGGTAACTTCAGCAATTACAAGGATTTGCAGTTGCCATTGTTATTTCCTGTTACTCTTCCAGCATTGACCCACTGCTGCAAATATAAAACCAACTCAATATTAATTTCTGAAAGAATCATATTCCTCTACTGCTTTTTCCCCCCCTTTTTCCTTCATTTAGACTTTACAAACACAGTAGAGAAACTAGTGTCTCCCATTGAACTTGTTGTTGTTTTAAAGATTTGAAAAGAAGAAAGAAAGAGCAGCCACTGCCTGTTTAGGATGAGAAGACAGATCAATACTCATATTTGGCAGCAGAAAAATTAATGCAGCAATTACTATTTCCTGGGCTTTCCTTTCAAGAAGAAAGGAGGAAGACTCAGAGAACTGTATATATCAGGATAAAAGTCTATATTGAACTGACCAGCAACCATTCCTTTTTTCTGTGGGTCTGCATAGAGAGAGGTAAATTTCATATACTATGAGGATACTCAAAACTGACAAAAATAACATTGCCACTAATTACTACAAATTAGTTAAATAAAAGAGGTGAAAAGAGACAATATTTTATTACTGACTTAGGAGGCAAACCTCAAATTCACAGAGCTATGGCTTACAACATGAAAGTCATATAAGAAAATTAATATTATATTGGGACAAATTCTTAGCAAACTTTCTGGATTAGCTGTGCCAAGGACAAGACTGCATAGATACTTTTCTGCCCTTCATTATATTTTCAATAAATCATGAGGTTTTGGCACATTTATTTGATTGACTTACTAAAAGATGCCACCAGGTTTCCCTCATGAATTCCTAAAGGTTATTGTGCCCAATTAAAATATTAATTCAGAATTGAAATAAATACAGTAGTAGCACCATTAATTTAAAATTGAGTATCTTTTTTAAACTTAAAAAAATTAACTTAAACCAACCAAATTGTTTAATTTTATCTCATTGCACTAGAATGAGGAAGTTACTCTGGATGTAACTTAATATTGAAGCTTTGGGAAGCTAGCAGGACCTGGATTTGTCATGGGAAAAGCAGGCTTGGTGTTCAGCTCTGTGATGCAAACTTAATTTTTACAGCAGGTAAGTGCTGCTATTGCTATGGGGAAGCATAAATAAAAGAGTTTACAAGTTACATGATTTGCAATTCTTCTGAGGCCACAGTAAATATTAAAATAGAGACAGATTTCAGCTTTTTTATTGTTGGAGATATTGTAGCACTGCTTAGTCTGTAATAACTTCAGCAACTTTCCCCACAGAGGAGGCCATCCTATTACTCAATCTGACTCTCTCTACCACATCAATACCACTGAACTTTAATACATGGTCTGTTGCCTTGGCAGGGACTCATGAAGAATTTAAAGAGCTAGAAGCTAAACATTTTTCCATGTTTAATATAGGTATTACTATGCAGTAATAGACAACAGCAATAAAAACTATTATATCAAAAAAATAAGAGTTGATCAAGCATAGTCAGCAAGCCCTCACCCCCTTCAGATAAACTTTACCCTGCAGTGAAATTCACACCCATTAAACTATTGGTTGGTCCTTTACCCTTACTAGCCTGGATCAGAGGTGATACTCTGGAGTAGTGAATAGGATTTCTCTCTTGTTTCTGGGTGCTGTGGTGTTCTGCTAATGTAAACCAGTTCTAAGACAACAGCACCTAAGCTTCACTTGGCAAGGTAGAGACTGGCAACTGGGGAAACACCACCATGTCAGCCTCACTGTCTGGGAGTAAAACAGATTTGTTGGATTAAAATCTGGTGGAAGGATCCTGGGCTCAGCAATTCCTAGCAAATTGTTTTTGCACTCAATCTCTTTGATGACTGTAGAACAAAGGAGGTCTGATTTCTATAATGCACTTCCATACAATTAAGCTTTTGTTAATGCAGCTATGGGTATGCAAATACACAAACATGCAAGCACACAAAAATCCCCAGTGCTCAGAAGACAGGACAAACAAAACAGTTTTTCTTAAAACTGGATTTCTTCGATTTCTTAAAATTTAATCAGCAAATTACGCAACATCTTCTAACTTTATTATCCCTTGTTAAAACAGAGAACAATCACATTTGTGTGGCAGTTCTCTTTTGATTGAAACTGTTTATACTTTCATTTCCGTCTCAAACACCTTTTAATGTGTAACCATTGCTTTACTCCAACTCAGTGTTTTCAATAATTTTTCCAGTAGCAAGAGTCACACAGAGTAGTAAATTCTAACCTTGTCTCTAAGCTCAGTCTTTTATTCAATAGCCTCCAACAAATCCTTTAATCCTTGCCCCCACCTTATCCATATCAAAAGCAGTGCTGGAGTTGCTCACAATGTTTACAATAGAAAGGCTTTAATTAGACATCCTCTCTAAGTGCTATAATCAATTTTTTAGTGTATAGAAAAGGAAATACACCAATTAGTGATCGAAATTTAAAATAATTGTCCCCAGGGCCTTTGCCCAAGTTTTAGTTCAAGCAGTTTACAAGTCCTGTAGTGAAGCTCTAGCTGGGTTTCACAGGTACTTTTCTATAAAAGGGTGAAACACTTCTTGATGTGCAGCTGGCTTGAAATTGTCAGTCCCAAGGACTGAAAATCATGACCCTGTTTCTACAAAATCGGAGGAGTAAACAGAAAAAAAGCAAATTCAAACTCAGATCATGTCCCTTTTTGACAGCTCTATTTCTTGTTACAGATTAGCCTGTTTGTGAACACCAAAGAATGTCCTCAATGCCTTTAGTACAGTATTACTTCATACTTTTAAACTTTTATGTGCAACATGTTAAGGCTGAGGTTTCTTTTATTATATTACTGAACACTAAGGATTTTTGTACAGCAACATTTCAGCACCTGGAAAACATTAAGTTTTTTAATCATGAAAGTTGCTGAAACCTGTGCACTACCTCACCAAAGTGGATCTGTGCCTGTTTTCTAAACCACAGAGAAAATATTCCAAAACCCTTGGAGTCATGGCTGCAGTACCATGGCAGCCTGGAGGTAACATGGCAATTGCAGACGTGGGCAGTTTCAGGTCATAGATCTAGACTCAAACACCAGAAGCAGCATCCAGGCAGCTGTAACTGAGCTCCTGCTACACTGTGCAAACTTCGGCCGAAGTTCTGGGCACTGTGGTGCTGTTTCTTAGAATATTCCACTTGCATGAGTCCCTTCCATAATTTATATTAATGCTTAAGGCACAGAATGGCACCAATGAATCTCTGAATCTCATTAAAGACAACTGAGACCTTAGGAGGGTGAAAAGCAAAGAGAACACATCTGGAAAAAGATAGGACATACAACTATGCAAAATCTGAAATCAAGTTTTAAAATTATATGCAAAAAATGCTCTACCTTGAAAATAGAGCAGAAAATGAGCATGAATTAATCTATTATTCTAATAGACCTTGGAAATATTTAATGGAAGCCATGGATAAACACTGTGAATCATGATGCATTAAAAAAAAGCAATAAAACATTAGGAGATGATTAAAATGAAATTACAGCCAACTTTTTTGAGAGATTTTTCAGTGTTGTGAAACAGCATGATAATATCATTAAACTTGTTTCTTTTTAGACACGTTAGGAATATTTAATATTTTTTTCTTCAAAATGAACAGTGAACTATTTAATCTTAGTTATTAAAATATATCATAAGTTTTACGTTGAATGTTTCCTATTTTTATATAGAAGATACATATACGTAAGGACATACCCAAGAACTGGGAAAAAAAAAAAAGTAAGTAAAATGTGTCAGAACAGATAAATTTGAAAAGTCTGTGTTTTGAGCATGGAGTAGCAAACCTTTGATCACTGAAAACCAAAACTTAATGAAAAATTATATTTTGTGTTTCTGTCTATTAATTTCCTTGAATGTTCTTTTTCCTCCAGTATGAACATGAGGATGGGCTTTTTTGTTTTCCCCTGTTACTTGAATCAGGCCTTGCCAAGAAAAACAGGTACAACACAGTGGAAGAGCCAAGAGGAGATCCAGTGCTAGAAGTCTGACTGTTAAACTTCACTAGCTCAAGAAAAGAGTGTGGATTTGCTATACAGATGCTAATCTTCCATTTGAATTGTGGTAAAATTTGTTCAAAACCTGCATCACTATTTAAAACATTGTCTTTTAGAAGCAGAGAGCAGGGAATCCTGCCTGCTTCAAGGTAGTTTGAAAAGGTTAAAATATGAATCTTAATTTAAAGCATGTTACCATTAAAAAAAAAAAAAAACAAGCCCAAGAAAGTTGGAAAATTTTGTTCTGATTATCTTTTACAAATTATCTATAAATGTTTTACTGTATTTCTTAGATGAATAACTGCTTGTTACAATATTAATAAAGTAGGATGTCTCTGAGATTTATAACAAATGTCTTAATGAGTATATCAAATCATCAAACAGTATATCTAGTTCTTTCAAGATAAAGTTGTGTAGATCAGAAAGAAACTCCATTATAATCAGAGGTATCACAAGACAATGAAATCAAAGAACCAACAGCTAGGCAGTAAAAAACTCCATTTGTTGCAGATATTGATCCATTCTACACATATCAGGTCTACTCTAATGTTACTGCTTTGCCAATAGAAGGCCTAGATCAGCAGAAGATGAAGCTGCTGGCAACTTTCCACTTTTGGAAGAGGAAAAAGAACAAAAGTGTCATGTTGACCTGGATCACATGTAGCAGATACAGCAAAGAGAACAAACATAGTTTAAAATAAGCCTGCTGCAAGGGTGAAAAAAGAGATCAGAACCCTAACCATTTTCTCATAGAAATCATGTCCCTGCTGAGTCTATTGTAAACTGGATGAACAATTAAATACAACTCATCATGCTCTACTTACAAAATTGAAATCTTATAGAAAGCTTACTTTGTTTTTTTTTACAATGTATGTATTTTCAGTTGAGGTTGATAGCTGTTGCAAATTGATTAGTTTAGCCACCTTAAAGTTAAAGTTGATTTTTATACGGAGGGAGAAAGAGAAGAAAAGAAGAGATGAGAGAAGAGGACTCATAACTAAAAAACATTAGTAGCCTGAGGCCAGTGAAAAGACCCACTTCAGGGATATTGACTTTACTGAGTGTACTGTGCTGGCAACATAAAAATGACAACTGTGTATTTGCCAATTTATTTCCTACTGAAAACAGTCACCATCCTTAGCTTTCAAACTCAATCTACCTTAGAGTGTTCATGGAAATATTTCTGTCTGTTCATCCATTTCTTACCTCCCATCCCATAAATTCTGATATTTGGTTCATTTCAATCAATTTCAAAAGGAGGCAAGCAGGAGGACACATGTTACTGCAACATATTTCATAATGGAGTGGAGAGGACTTAGGTTTGTTTTTTCCCAGAAGGCGTGTGATTCTGATTCAATATTTTTTATATTCTCTTGACCTTTCAGTTACCCAGTCATAAAATGCACTGCTAGCTACACTACATGTGTTTTGGGGCATTCATGGCATTCACTGCCCCTTACCATGGCAGTACTCAAGGAACAGGAGAAATACATGATAATGGTGTTTATAGCTGAAAGGATCTGGAAAGGTAATGTTGTGGGAGGAGGAATGGTTTGTGAGAAACAGTTGTTGCAGCAGTAGACATAAATAGACACAAAGTATGAAAAACATTGTTTAAACAGAATACTGCACAGGCTGCTGGTGCCAGTACAGCATCTACACCAGCTTCCCTTTGAAATTTTTCCAGTTCACTTCAATACAGAAAATTTATATCTTTAACAGAAAATAGGAGAAATATTAGTTTCCTCTAAAATCTACCATAAATTTAGCTGATTCTGAAAAGTATAAAAAACAAATTGGTTATGTCTGATTCTGATTTTCTTCAGGGCTGACATTCTTTACCCATACCCAGTCATACAGGATTAGAAGTAAGCTTTTCTTATGCTTGTCAAGGGACAGAGTTTTCTGGGAAGCTCCCATCTTCTGTCTAACCCTAGAGTGGCACATGTGCCATTTTATGGTATTTCCTCCCATCTGTGCCACAATGGTTGTAATCCAGAACAAAATGCAGTTGTTACAACTTGCCCTTAAAGATGAATGCTTAATAGAGCTGACTTCCACCAGACAAGTATGAGCGAAAGAAAGGCATTTCCTGATAAAACCAAAATTAATCTTAAGGTCTCCAGCAATAACCATAACTCACATAATGTTACATAAAAAAAAAAATCCCCTGCAACATACTCTTTGAAAACAAGAAACTTTGTATGCATTGCTTTCCCTTCTTTTTCCCTGTACCCATGCCACAGCTTGCAAAGCTACTTCTCCACTGAATGTATTTAATGTGCTCAGGAGAACCCCAGACACTGCCACTATCCTGGCACTAAACTACTTTCTCTGTAAACTCTCTTATGCTTTAAGGGCAGGTGACCATTTCCAAACTGCTTTTGGGAAGCAGCCGCTGTCAATGCACACCCTCATATGGCACCTGAGAACCACCTGCAAGCCTGTGGGTCAAAACTGAGGCAAGACTGTTCCAACAATTTATCAACATGACAGTCAAGTTCCAGGGCCTGGAACATTTCAGTGTTTAATTTCCTCTTGTTTATGTAGCCTAAATTTTAAACAGCCTGGCCCAGGTCCACGTTCTTTTACAAAGACAAGTTTTGTTCCTAAGTTGTTATGTTTAACAGTTAAACAAATGTCTTGAGAAATACATTAAATAAATAAACTTGATGACAGCAGAAATGTCACAAATCCATTTTAAGTAAAAATCAATATACAAAGGGGAAATCTTTCATGGTGCCCTTTCATTTTCTTGTATTGCGTTTGACTTATGCTCTATAATTTCACAAGAATGAATTTCTTTTACTGGGGCCCTCCACTGTAGGCTTCATCCTACTGATGGCCTATTGATAAATAACCACTCCTGAATACACTGCTTTACTGAAGTTACTGAGTATTTTCATGACTAAATACTATACTGCCAGGTGCCAATGTTATTTTTATAATTCAGTAGAGAATGTTTAGGAAATGAAAAGTATAATTATTAAATCTAACTTTCCTTCTGTTGGCTGGTGTACTAGCTTTAGAAAGTTGGAACATCGAGAAGGTAGCAAGAGTTGAAAGTTATGCAGCACTTCAGTTAGACCTTTGGCTAATTGAAAAACATTTCCCATTCAACAGAAAAAAGGAAGACTGATAGTGTATGTGTTCTCTCCACTGTGGTTAGGAAAATGAAACAAACTAAAGATATCCACTATTCCATATAAAAATGTGTTGAGGGTGTCAGAAAACTGAAATGTCAAATTATTTTAATATACAATAAACAAAAAATAATTTTACACTGAAAAAATAAAAAGGCTCATTTTCCAAGTGGCAAAATAGTCAAGATCTAGAGCAAAAAATTAATTTCAGTAATTTATATTTTTTTAATAACCCTCCCCCAATTTATCAAAATCTCCCAGATTCTAAGTTATTAATATTGTCAATCTATCAAATGCCATATATCAATGGAGTAGTAAAATATAAATAAAGATTTGGGAAAAAAAATGTTATTTTCTACATAATTGAAGAGTGAAAAAAAATGAAATCGGTGATTGCATCCATGAGCATTAAACTGCAGAACAATAAGCAAGGAAAGTGCACAGTGCTTACAAATATACAACTTATATCTCTCAAAAATACTAACACACTAGTGAGAAAGCCATATCAGACAAAATGTTACTAAAATTTTCTAGATAATGATATAAGAACATGTTCCAATTCAAAACAGTATATTCTATTAGGACAATTCTAACAGCAGTTAGTCTCATCACACTCCCCAAATGTACAACATTTTATATCTTCATTGCCTCTGGTATTGGTTAACCTCAATACAAATTCACTATACAAACAGGTTTTTTTCCTAGGAAATTGATATTCACCTCATTATGCACAAAATCTGTTCATTCTCACTCAGGGTATGGAACAATTCTTAACTGAAGTCAATTAAGTTCACTCAGTGTGCGAAGAGGGATAATATGTGTTTTTGAGATTTTGACAAAGTCTATATCAATCTTTTTGGCATAAGCAATCTTGTCACTGATGTAAGATAAGATTTTATGGGGTATCTTATATCTGAATCCTCTTGTATTTCTTAAACTTTACAAATAAGAACATAGATTTTCCTTTCTGTTATGTACCGTGCAAGGCATAAACCAGATCAGAAGCTTGCTTGCTTTGTACCAACTACTTACATGTTTAAATTGATATTTGTGAATTCATTTTCCTAAACACAAGTCTCAACCATACAATAATCTGCTTTTTGAGAACAAGCCACATAATGCCATAAAGTATTTTAGTATAATTCACATTAACTGCCAGGCTATACATAAGGAACACATACTAGATCTGAGCACGTCTACTTTCTTTGGTACGTAAAAGTATACCACATAAGGGGACAAGATGAAACAAATTGCATTACCAGAAAAACCCCACTCTGAATCCCAAATTTAAGTTTAAAAACCTGCAGATGATCCTATGCCATCAAGTCTGCAAATGCAATGTCTTCGGCGACAAAGTCAAGATCACAGCTTAACATAACACAAACTTCTTGGAGACTTCTGTTAACATTGCATTTAGTGTCTACTTTGTGCTATCTAAGAAATGGGAAAAAGAAACAAAAAAATCAAACCTGAAGGCAAGAATAAAAGTAAAAAAGAATACAGTATAGTTGATATGGTATATTATCATTTGCATAGCTATAAAAGAGAAACTAATTTTAAAATTAATTTGAATATGCTAAAAAATCGTTTTAACATAACTATGAAGAATATGTTACAGAGGCAGAGTTCTTGCTGTAAGAAAAAGACCAAAAAATCAACCAAAAAAATCAAGCAAAAACCCCAACACTATTGGAGTCATCTAATTTTGAGCTTTTAAAGCATTAAAACAAATATTTTACATCTAAGTAATTTTCATACTTGGTTTTCATTTGGGTCCAAGACTAAAAACCTAAATTCTAAGACTGTTTTAAAAAATGGAACTGTGACCAAAAAAAGCAGCCTATATAAAAACCTTCAGATTTGTGCTTAACATACTTTATTTTGTTTCTTTCTATGGATGCAACCAGACTCCACAATGCATTTCAGAAATGTTACCATAGAAAACCACTGAAATTCTATATTCACAGTACATTTCCACTATACCAACATTTTTACCTTTATGTTTAAGCATTTAATCACGTGTTTCAGATGGTTTCTAACAATTTTCAAAATTGATGCCATTCCAGGAACATTTTATATACAACACCTGTACTCCATGAGATTTGGAGATGTGCCTGCTTTCCTTACTGACAATAAACTAGCTATAACTATAGCTGGCAATGCAAGGACTCCATTCTTCCTATCATCTCACAAATAGAGTCCTCAACTGAGTTCTGATTGTAGAATCTGTTATCACTAGCAATGTTGATAGATGGAACTGTGAGGCAGCACCAGTCTCAGATCATTGTGGAACTTGATAAGTGAGAAAACAACCTGCAGATCTGAAATCTGAGAAAAAAATTTAATGGAATTACTCAGTTTTCCTCACATACTGCTGAAATGGAATCTCTTCATAGATGAAATTTGTAAATGTTACTGCAAGTCAGCACAGAATTGAAGACAATTCCAAACCTGGCATACACAAAGAATTAACTTTGAACTTGTACTTACTAAATTAGACATTCTAGGGGTGATTTTTGTTAGAAAATTTTACATCAGTTTTTACATATTTTTAAATACTAGCAAAGTAGAACAAGGTATATAGAAGTGTAAATTAACACAAATCCTTCCGAAATTATTATTGTTTCAGTGATCCTTCTTGCTACGGAGCCCCTTGAAGCCAGCTCCAATTTCTTCTCACATCAAATATAAATACAGGAACCCTGAGTATACTGTGTCTATCAAGCACAATCTGACCTGCTGCCATTGATTTTGAAATGTCATATCAAAGCACCTTCTCCAGTGTAACATGAGAGTTACAGAAGCCACAGTTCTGCAGCACAAGTTATGCCATTAAACCAGCTGAAGGATAGAAAGGCAGTCCATATTGAGAGGTCTTTATCATCTGTGGATGTCTTGAACACTTTAACAGGCGTGTGAGGCCAGTAATTATTGTTATATCAACCTAAGTCATGAGCATACTCTTGGTCTTGAAATAGCACGGTCAAGAGAATCTCAAATTACTCTAAGTACTTTCAGTTAGCCTTACATTGCCAAGTATCTATGTTGCCATGTAAAATAGGGGTTTCTTAACATTTTCCTTCATTCTTTTGAGCCATAGTTCAAGAGTGTCTCAGAATCAGACAAAACACAAATGACACTTTCTCTTCTTGTTCTAATTTATAATAGCTACTAAAAAAAACCATTAGTCACTTTCAGAAGCATTCCAGAAACCTGGCTTCAATGTTTATGTTTTTGGGGCTCAGCATGTAGACTTCTTGCTTTATTTTTGACTCATAACTTGTCAGTTTCTTGTTGGCATTCTATCTCAAAGCATTCTCCTTGCTCATTAGTTATGTTTCTTTTGCTGATTATATTTCTTTGAAAAAAAAATATGGTCCTTCTCTGCAGTATTGAATTGATCATAACCACTTTCTATCTACTAAATGTAACCCAAAATTGACCTATTCCCCTAGCTTTCAGGGCCTGATTAATATTTTGCTACCCTTTTATTCTTCAGTTTTCCTATTTCACAAAGGCAAAAAATACTGTTTCTTTATTACTGGATAGCTCCTTTCCCACAGATAGAAGATTCCTCTGGTCCCCTAAATGTATCATAACTGAAAGAACCCCAGAACACACTGAGCAATCCTCTGAGATATATAAAAATGAGTAGCATGTGTGATATATATATTAAACAAAGAAGGATGAAAATTCTTCATGCACTGTGTTTTAGTCTTATCAATATCATCTCTTTTTGGATCAAAAGGGAAGATGAGAAGCACCAGGGTTCTTCTCATCTGTGCTTGTGCTGCAAAACACAGAGAGGAGGAACATGACTGACAATGAAACAAGCATTTCAAATATGCCTTGTTTGAAGCATATAGTGAAGGAGACATAAATCAAAAGTGTGGTAATCATGCAGTTAAATATAAATAATCACTCCTACAGCAGCTATGAGATACTCAGAACCTGCTTTCCTTTCACAGCAGAATGAGATTATATTGATATGTTCACCTTCAAGATATAAAATAATAAGTAAATTAATAAGTATCTCAAAAACTTTTTGGTAAATCACCTCCACCATCTCTCTTCACCACTCACCAAGGGCGTCAAAAGCCTTCTTGATGTATCTGTATCAAAGCCAAAACGTTAATACATCAGCCCAAATAACATACTTCTTTCCCTGCTAAAAGGTGTTACCAAAAATGTTTATGTAGCTGTAATCAAAAATGTTCCTGCCGGTTAAGTGTGCAAGACCTAAGATTCTAATCCAAGGCAGAATATAATCATTAAGTACATTTATAGTGAAACAGAAAAAGAAGTGTATAACTGATGGGTTTCAGTGACAGATGGATTTGCTACCACGCAAGAAGGCAGGAGTTTCACGAAAAATTACAGTTTGTCACGTGCTTGCACATATGCTTGAGCCTATGCTTAGACTAAACTAACACTCAGGGTTTGTATTTGCAGCCTCAACTGAAGGATATTACTGAGGCTAGAGAACTAGAGTGGTTCAAAAACAATTGGACAGGGAGACAAAGCACAGTCTCTCAAAGAGGAAGCAACTACCTTTTGTTCCATAATAGTTGAGCTACAAATCACTAGGTGTTGGGAGAGTGATTTAGGGCAGTATCATTATATGCTTGTTCCCTAGGTGTCTGCCATTAGCCAAAGGATACAGGCTAGATAATGATTTGTCTGAATCGAAAATGTTGATCTTATGTTCTTATTTTCTGAGGTTTGTTTCCTGAAAGCTCAGCCATAAGCTAAGTCCTTAGAGACTATGTATGATATCCTTTGAATAGAAACTGTTCCAGAAAGTATAGTCTGGAAGCAGAAAATCCACATAACTATCCTAGCTTTCAGAATATAAAGCATTCACAGCACATATTCACTGTTCAAACCTTCTTTTGATTCCATAAGTGTTAATAGCATGCTTTAGAACATGTTTTATTATAAGATTGGAAATGCTATTTAATGCCCAGGCCATGGACATGGCAATGTTAGAAGATCAGAAAATTATTCAGTGTAAGAGTTGCTTTTTGATGTTGCTTTAGCTTTTCCATAGAGAACCTAAGATTGGTTATAAGTGTAGGGGAAAAAAAGGATTCCTTATTCTGTTTTACACAAATGATTCAGAGAGGAGGAACTTCAGCATTCAAATGGCAGTACCTTAGGGTAGCACAGCTGCCTATTTGACATGCTCCAGCGAGATGTGTAACACTACAGAGAATGAGGCAACCAGCTCTTAGGAGCAACTACAAGAATATACAGAAATAATCACTGAGGTTCCTTCAGACACGGCAGAAAACCATGGGCAATAATGTCTTCCACACACTGGAATCAGAGATATGTGGGGTGGGGAGAGAAAAGATCAAACACCAACCCAAATATATAGACTACAAATTTGACAGCATAAACATATATCACAATGTTATACTAAGCATTCTACAGTCAATGCAGAAAAGCTCCTGGAGATTATGGGATATCGGTTCTGTGGTAAAGGAGGTCAGAAAAATGGTTGGGCTTGATGATCTTAAAGGTGATTTTCAATCTAAATGATTCTGTGTTTTTATGAAAAAAAATATTAAACAACAAAGAGAAAAAAGGAAAAATCTTCCTACATATGCAGAATTCGTCCATGATATTTGACAGAACCAAGACCTTGCATCCAGAATGTTCAGGGAAAACAAACAAAAAGCCCAAACATGTTCACTTCCTGTTCTAATACTGAAGTTGTGTTTCAACAACTTTCTGTCATGTCATTTCAGTACATATTTTTGAGGACAGAAATCTTTTCTCCAGCTTTTCTCCCTATGAAAAACCACTTAAGCGCCTTTCACTGAAATTGACAAAAAATCCTGTAGGGAAGAAAATGCCATTTTGTGACAGTTCTTGAACACTGCAAAAGGTAAATATCATTAGTGTGACTGTAGAGGGAAACTCTGCACACAGTGAGAGGTGCATTTCATGAAAAGGAAGTACCTTTCATAGAAATAAAATTGAATGTCCTATTAATTAATAAAATTATGTCTCTTAAAGGATACAAGAAATTAACTAAGTCCCTGAGATTTTTCAAGACTTATTTACTTCTTCCATGTTTTACTAAAGCATTAAAACTGCCCCCACATTTTCAGTTAGTTCTCAGACATGCTGACACACATCACAGTCCCAGAGAGTTCCCTGCACTAAAGCCTCTGTCACAGATATTTTGAATGTTTCAGCTGACATTTTGAATAAACTTTCTACTAAAGTGCTTCTTTCTGAAAAAGAGGAAAGGCAAACGTTGATGTGATGGGAAATGACAGAGTTATATAAAAACTGACTGCATATGGTTGCTCTCAACCTGTGGTGGGGGCACCATGCAGGATTGTGGCATGTAAACCTGCTTGAGGAGTAACAGCCAGCAGCTGCATTGCACCTTCTAGAAAAACACAAACATGGTTGAGTATGGATGATCAAAAGGAAGCAGGAATTAGAAACTAAGCATTTTCCCAGAAAACATACCATAGCAGCACACTACAGAAACAGTATATATTGGAACTTGTGTCAGAAAAGCAACAGAAATGAGTTTAGACACAACACAGCAGGAATGAACTCAGAGGAAACAGACCCAGGCAGCAGTGTGCTGTATTCTGATCTCAGCTAAACGCAATTAAATACAGAATAATGGCTCTGTTGACCAATTTCCCCTAGATTCCCGCAAAACTGTCATGTCTCAGTCACTCTGCACAGAACTTACACAGTTGATTCTTGTGTCACACTCTTGTGTAGCCAAACCTGTATGGAGCCTTTTTCTCCTTCATAATTCCACTTATTTTACATGGTTTAATGCCAGACAGCAGGTAAATAGCCTGCAGCATTTCACTAACTCCCCCATCTCAGTGGGATGGGGAGAAGAACCAGAAAAAACTCATGGGTGGACATGTGAACAATTTTATATAACTCATAAAAAGTAATAATGATAAAAATGAAAAAACAAACTCCAAAAAGAAAAACTGATGCACAATAAGATTGCAATAACAATTATAGTATATGAAAATTTTTAATGGAATCAGAAAAAAAAATCTTGATATTTCATATAGTATATTCTCTTTAATTTACTTGCTTTTTTGGCTCACTTTCTATGAAGCTAACATGAAGGTATATTCTTGGTTTTGGATGCCATGCTTTTATATTATTTCATTTTGCTCTGTCCTTGATTTTGTAGCTCATTTTTCCCTAATTCTTGTTTTTGAGAAGTACAAAGAAACAGAAAACTCACTCAGACAATTCTCTAACTCCTGTCTCTTATGCTCTCAGAGTTACTAGGAAATTTGTTTTACGTGTGGCATAGCTCAGGTTCATTTCTACATGTTGGGAAGGGGGCATTAGATCTATACAGTTTGATCTGTAAAACACCAGAGCATTCAACACTGACATAAGAGAAGATACACTACTTACTTCTTTCAGCAAATTTAGCATAAAGCTATAACCATAATGTTCCCAAGAGACTAGATGGAATAGGGATGGGAGATAAAGGTATTTACGCTGAATAAAATAATACAAACGAAGTTCTTGCAGCCCTAGCCCATTACTATTCCCTATCCCATTATTACTCCTCTTTTTAAAAATGGTATGGACTGTTCACTATCTTTAAATTACCATGTTCTGAGCACATCAGTTTATTTCTTGCTCATAATGAAACATAAGATATGGAACTTCAGATATCAATTTTCCTTGGATGTTTTTCATCCAAGAGCCAACTGTGGCCAGTATGAATGGAAGACAGCATTCAGTGAAATGCTACTGCTGAAGGCACTTAGTAACTTTCTCCTTTTATCTATATTTTATTTTGATACAGGAAGCAAAAACAAAGGGATTATATATTTTAAAAAACAAAAGACAACCTTCAGACATACTAAGTCAGAAGGTCTCTAACAAAACCTAGTGGAATTCATTTGCGCTTTCAATTTCACCAGAGTGCAATGTAAACAACCATAGGAACCACAGAGCCAACTTTCAAATTAAATCCTACAATGAATAATTTATATTTTTAAACAAGGATTAGAAGTTCCATTCAGTTGCAGAATATCAGGGGTGGCTTTAATAATTTACATGCTTTCCAAAGGTGAATAAAATGCCCTCCTGAACAGAAATCAAAACAATGTAAATATTTTCGTTGCTAAAACCACACTGTGATTGACAAAAGAAAGGGACACTGTCATAAAATTGAATGCGTATTCTGTGGAAGATAGGCAGAGGAATTCAGTAATCTTCAAAGCAGAAGTCTCTGTATGCAATTCCTACACTTAGCAAGAGGAATGTGTAAAAAAATAACCCATTATCAACAGGCAAAAATGTGCATATAATTTTTGACCTTTACTGAATATCTTGGAGTTCTACTACATAAATTTTGTGTGTGTGCAGGAGACCACATTGTTCCCTCACAGCAACTGAAAAAGAACTCTGGGTCAAATGCTCTCAAGTATTACCAGGGTTGTCTCTGACCTTGCAGAAAGATGTTAAATATAAAAGCTACACAGTCTGGGAAGCACTATCACCTGGCTACAAGGAGCACACTCCGACTTGAGAGGACCAATTTAAACTAGAGCCACCTCACCAGAGCTTCTGTAGGCAAACTGGCTGCCTTTGCTGCAATTCACAGCCTGTGTTCTTTGCAGTCCTAATAAATATTCTCCCACTATCTTTATCCTGAACACGTGTACCCTGCGAAAAAGGGCGAGGAATATTGTACCTGATGAAATAGAGTCCACTTCTCTGGAGAGCTCAGTGCAATCACAGCATGAGCGATTTATATCTTTAATGCTCAGGCAGCATTAAAGTAAAATTTAATGCAAGACAAATGTCCAGTACTGCAGACATAGTTCATAAATTAAATACACATTCTCCTTTGGTTTTCATTTCCCCATGAACAAATAGTAAAGAAGATGGCTGCTTTCTTCAAACATATAATAACAGAATCATTATTTGCAAGGAAATATTCTGGACCAGACAATTGTTTGTAATTTTGGTTTAACACTTTTAAGAACAGTCAAGCATTCTTAATCTCTGCTTACTGTAATACTGATACTAGCTAGATCTCACCAATATCATCTGAAGCAATATATGAATGAAACAGTTTCATTTCAAACAAATGACACCGTTTCTAACAGACTCATTGTAGCAGAAAAAAAATAATGGCAGGAAAAAAACTTAAATAATTTCAAAAACAGGTGACACTAAACATCAAAGTGGGTCCAAATCCAGTCAAAATAAATTTTTTTTGGGTTAAATAATAGTCATCTCCAACTTGAATCTAAACAGTCAAAATAAATGAAGTAGAATTGTAAAAATGCAGAAATGAAAGGTGGAAAACAAGTTACTCAGGAAAGTTCCAGTAAATGAACACAAATACATTGAGTCTAAGACTGGTTAATTATAAACTACTCCCTGAGCTGAGACCCAGTTATGAAGCAGGAATACTTAGAAAGAAATCTCAGATATAAAGACAATGACTTCTAAATAAGTAACAGGCTGTCTGTTGAACTTTCACTACTGAGGGAAATGATCTTCAAATTCTGAATGCAACACTGAAAGCAAAAGCAATTTTTGAAGGTTCAGCTCAATAGTGTGATGGACCACCAGGTCCAGTAGAAAAGATATCTGTATGGCTTTTCGAGATCATTCTTGGTCTTCCTAGAGTTCAGATTAGTATACCTGCTGCTAATTACCTTGGAGGAATTTGTTCTCTTAGGTTGGTCTGGAAACAGGAAAGAGACAGGAAGATTTTGAAACATATTTTATTGCCTGTAAATAGATATTACAATAATTTCACCAAAGAATTAAGGCCCCAATGCTTCTATTGTTTTACTGTCTTCCAGTTTTGTTTATTTTCCAAAGAAGACTTCAGGAGAGTTATTTGCTAAATTAGCTGCCAAACTACTGAACTAAGCCATTCTGAAATGCTGTAGGCACCTGCAATTTTGCTTAGGCATCTAAATAATCTTAGGACTCAGTACTGGAGTGTACTGAGGCACTTGGTTCCCACTCATCTTTGTCAAGGTTCATAAAACCTTATAATAAACAGAAATAACAATTTTCATATCCCCACATAGAGCTTTTCCTCAACCCTAAAATGATGAATCAGCATTATGAGAACTGATGAACAAGTTCAAGTGTGAATGTCAGGACAACAAAAATCCTGCAGAGTACATACACATCAAGTGACACAGGCAGAAGGAGAAACTCCAAACATATCCATCTCACAGTGTTCATTAATGTTTGATAGGTGGAGGGGTTTTACTACTTTGCTTGCCTTGATTTCGCTTTATCCACTCTTACTCATGTGTCCTTTAAAACTTCCTCCTGAAGAGCAATAATTTTTAGACAAAAAGGTGTCTGCACCAATGCCAGGAAATTAAATTATAGCAGGATCAAAAAT
The DNA here is from genome assembly GCA_013398275.1 of Promerops cafer. Classification (NCBI taxonomy): domain Eukaryota; kingdom Metazoa; phylum Chordata; class Aves; order Passeriformes; family Nectariniidae; genus Promerops; species Promerops cafer. The sequence goes on along the minus strand of VZSE01007177.1, from coordinate 1,517,492 downwards.
TTCAGTTATAGACAAAAAAAATCTGACACAGAACTACTAGATATTTTGTATGAATGTGTGCAACTTGCAGTCTTCCTCAAACAAGAATACGTCCTTATTTACTCATTTTTCACAGAGGTCTTTTCATTATTCAATATTTTATTCAATATTAGACAACACTGCTCCGCACATGAAATTAGGATCCTATCTTGTGAACTATCAGATAGCTCTTTTTTTATGCTATCCCATTTCCTTCTCATTTGAAGTCCACAGTATATTAATTACTGCATGTTTCTGTGAAGACATCTTAAATAACATTTTACCACTTTTATTCATGCCAAAATATGTAATGGATTTAACTAATTACACCACAAGTTGTAACATTTCATGATGAGCTGCAATTTCTAAGATGCAATGCACAGTATCCTCTACTATTCTGGATATTTTGGAGGAGTTTCACAGCTCTTGTGAATTAGTGGAATACTATACAAGTCAGTAAAACTATAATAATTTACATCTACTAATATAGAAGATATTAATTATGGGGTGGGGAACCCAAAACCCCCTTTTTTTTTTCTTAAATTTCCATTTGGGTAGCAGAGCCCATTATATCTTAAACACACCAAGAAATCTTAGCTTTCCACAGTCTTACTGTGTTAAGTTTCTGACAGTCCAGAATTCTTAAAACATAGAAATATTCTGTGAGAACAGAGACATTACAGTTGTTTTCAATTGGATGAGAAGGATCAAGCAGTTTTCAGAAGTAATACATTCACTAGTGCAAAAAGTAATAGATGAGGGTGGTCAGACTGAGGGGAGACAAATTGCTTAATATGCTTTCAGAATCCTCTGCTATGTGGTCAGGGCACAGTACCACTACCAAGTCTTTCAAATACAGTAATTTCATTGTGGAAAAATCTGACTGCTGTCTCAAAAATGGCAAAATGGGAGGCAGATATAGCTCAAACGCTTCCACCCAGTCCAAAATTTTGTTGAAAAACCTAATTAAGCCTGTCCTACTGGACTGCAATTATTTTGAGTAGTCAATCTCCTGTCTGGATCATTTCCAGCTGAATATATATAACATTCGCTTAAGTAAAAAGCTCTCATTTCTCCAGGGGAAGTATTCCTGTTTCAAGTTATAAGACTTTTTGTTATTATTTTTAATAGAATACCATCGCCAGCTATTTTTTTTTCTAAACTGTAATAATATACACAGACTGTTAAATGAAAATGGAAGGAAAAACCCATCCTGAAAAGATCACTCATCCCAGTAAAAGCTACAGAAAATTGCAGAAGATAAAATATCCTTACAAGAATATTCTCACTGGGGGAAGGTCCAACTTCTCCTTCAGCTCTGAGCTGTGAACAAACACAGGCAAAGCTGCCATGGGACAAGACATACATTCTCTTGTTCTAGAAGACAGGCTGACCTCCTGCAGGAACTCTGAAAATTCACTATATTTATCAAATGGTCATAATAAAAAAAAAATTTCAAATTTATCTTTGTATATGTAATGCCATTTCTACTTCTAAAAAACCATTGTGATCCAATAGGAAAAAAAAGATACACAACAGGATCCATTTATCAGGTTTTATCTAAAGGATACACATGAAAAACTGCTCACAGACAAATTACAACCAATAAATTAAAAAAAAAAAAAAAAAAA
>VZSE01007177.1:1446482-1515833 GCA_013398275.1 Promerops cafer | reverse complement strand
AAAAAAAAAAAAAAAAAAAAGCCCTGTAAATTAATCCTTGGGAGTTACAAGCAAATGCTACATTGCTCAAGCTGATGGTTATCACATACAAATCCTTAGGTCCCCAAGGACAGAGAAGGCATTTATTTGGGAACTGGGAAACTTCCAAGCATGCACATAAGAGAATTTGCTACAGAGAGGAAATAACAGCAGTGAACAATTCTCCATTTGTCAAGAACTGTCAACAAAGCAGCAAAAACAGGTGATCAAGAAAAATCTGCTTGTTACTTTAAAGTTTATGAAGGAAGCAGATACTAGTGACCTGGCACTGGTGAAACATCCTCTTCCTTTCTCGCTACGTTTCTCTCACTCAACTTATTTTCAGGAGATTGAACATTAAGAACAACATTAATGAACATTAAGATGAATATTGCCATAAGAGTCATGAATGCACAAGGAGAAAATAGAGAATATGAATTTACAGAAGTGGATACAAATGAAGGTACTTAGTGTAAATACTGCCATTTTCCCTCATCCCTTAAGTTGCTGTGTTCAGCCAGGTGCAGAGAGGAGAGGGAAGCCTCTGTGTCATCCACCTCCTCTGCCTGTGGGCCCTGGCAGACATGGCATTATTCCAGGAGTCTCTTTCTCTCTGTCTCTCTTTCCTACTTCCTAGTCTACTCACCTCCTGCTGGAGCTCTGCCACTAAGTGGAGGAGTTCCTCTACCTGGGTGCAACTCCCACAGCTCTAACTACTGCTGCCATCCCTACTGGCATAGGAGCAAGGGCCACCCTACAGCCTGGCACCTGGGTGTCAGCTTGCTCCCACTGAAGCTTTCTCCTGGCATCTGTGTCAGCCATGGTGGGTGCAGAGCTTAGAGAGGCCATGACTTTCTGCTGATCAAGACCCCTGCTCCCTGGTCGGGCTGGCTGGCAGAGCTGCAGGTCCTTCCTGCACACCCTGCTGTGCAAACTGCCCTACCATCTCCTGCTTGCCTGCCCTGTCTGTGATACTCCTGGCTGCTAGTGCTCCCTAAGGGCTTCTGTCAGGTGTGGAGGGGGGGCTTGGTCACCACCGTTCCTTTCATCCTCAGCATTGGTGAGGCTGCACCTCAAACAGTCTGGTTTGGGGTGCTTCACTCCAAGTCAGTCATTGAAGAGCTGGAGTGTGTCCAGAAAGGACCCTCCAAAACACATTCAAAGGGCAATGAAGCTGGTGAGGGGTCTAGAGAAGAAGGAATTCAAGCACATGCAACACCGCAAGAAGAATATCAGTCTACCTTGCTGGTAACTAACATTAAAATCAACTTGGGTCAGAACAATCAATATACCTTCTGATGCCAGAATTTGTTTCACTTTCATTCACCATTGGTTTTCAAATGCATATGGCAAAGTGTTGAACATTGGATGGTAAAATCTGAGAATATAAAGCAGCTTTGTGCATTTTACTGGAGCTGAGAACTTATAAATTTTGTTCTGCTTTACTATTTCATGAAGAAAAGAGATCACAATTTGAAAAGCAGAAAATCAATAAGGGAGATATCTGAATCACAGATTTTTTTATCTCATAGGTGCTATTTTGAGGAACATGATGGCATTCAGATTTTTCCATAAAATATTTATCAAATGTACTTATTTTTTTGACTTTGTTAAAGACCAAGTTCCCCAAAATTTGTACTGCTATGGATGCAATTACTCATCATGATAATAATTACGCAAGAAAATTTAGTAAAAATTATATAATCTGGCCCTTCTTTTTTAGTGATAAGTGCAATTTTTATCTCAAGCTAATTTACACGAGAACAATTTGCAAAAAAATATATGTATCATCAAGTATTCAACAGATTTGCATGCAAATGATCCCACTTAATGGCTTCTGGCATTATGACCTGAGGCTGCTCCACTGCAGAAATCCTTTGCCAGTGTCCAAAGAACACAGCAAACACCTGGTTGCTTATCCTCCTTATTACAATGACAATAATGGAGATATCAAAGGCTGCCATGAAAAGAAAAGGAACACCTTTGAAGACAAAAAACTGAAGAACTAATATTTGCTTCACTTTAGCGTGTGACCAACAGAAAAACAGTTACTTTTAATTACACGGACAGGAACCACCAGATCCTAGTGTTTCACAGCTAATTCCCAAACACTGGAGATGTGTGACCATCATTTTAGTTCTTTATACTCCATATAAATGAAATTCAATAATGTAAATGAAGAAGGACTTTCAAAGCTGTTGCCAAGCAGTACATTTTAAATGGTATTATGTACAGCAATGGGCTTCTCATGCTGAAGTTCACTTAGAAAAATTCCTTTGGAGCATTGCTTTACTCTTACTGCTTCACTGAGGTGAAATGAAAGAGAAATTTTTTCTGTAAATTTTAATTTATCACAAGCTGTCTGGTATCTCTAATTTCATGTTAACCTAGATTTCCCCTAGGCCCTCATCTTACATTAACCTCATCAGCCTTTATCAGCATTTCAAATATCTTAACTTGCAAAAATGCTGGGACAAGATTTTTGATAAGAATCTTCCAATAAAGTCTTGTGTGTTATCAGATGCTCCTGATGAGGAAAAATATTAAGGACACTGTACCTGCTTACAGCATTTCCCCAAGACCCTAGAAATTTGAACACCACTTGAAGCAACATGCACTCTATACTTCCCACTTACTAAATCTTATGATCCCTTTTTATATCCTAGGGAGGACAAGCCACCAATTTCAGACCATTTATCTGAAAATAAATGTGTATGTTACTGACTTGCTTATTATCTGTACATTTTCTCCCCCTAGTCAATTACTCCAAAAGTGTTTATTTCTCTTGACAGCTACTTTTGGAAAGGCATTTGACTTCAACATGCATCTGAAATCCTCTAGGGAAAGGATAATATTATAAATAAAATACATGGATCAAGGAAGGAAACATGCATCAGCTATGCAATACACTGGTTGCTCTAGAGATCACATCTTTGATATTAAGCTGGCATGATGGAAATCTAACTCAGTGAAGATACATGTGATTCAACTTAGAGCATAATAGAGTCCCAAAGGGTAGGAAAACTAAAGACATAATTACAGTTAGTTAAAATATATTCTCTCCACAGAAAACTGCTTCTTAAATTACTTATTTCCTTTTTTCTCATAATGAACATCCAGCCCAGAAGTCCACTTTTTTTTCTTACTATTAATGTTAGCTTTTGGGCAGAACTTGTGTTTCTGATTTTAGAGTGATTCTTTGTTACTCTGCTCAATTCTGTGATGCAAAGCCTTTATCAATTAGTCAACACAAGTTCCTTTTTTAATCTGTCATTTTGAAACTCTGAGTTTACCTGAATAAAACATAAGAACAGAATTTAGGATTGTACTTATTGAATATGCTCTATATTCTTTTTAAAAAGAAAATCACAAAAAAGTTCAATGCAAATATGGCTGTGAAAAATATTCTCAAAAAATTTTCAAATATTTTAAAAAGCAAATGTAAGTGAAAGAGGCAATCAAAATGACAGACTCCAAGACAAATCCTACATTTAGTATATTTGTACAAATGTCTATGACTTCTATAACAGTGCCGCAGTGCCCTGATAGTCTTTGTTATATCCCATAAATGCCAAAGTCTACCTATTTACCAGAGGTAAAGTGTCACCGTACCACTGATATTTATTCCTTGAATATCACAGTTGTAATGAGAACAGATGAATAAGACCACAAAACCTGGCTGGCCAGAATTTTAAACCCTGGTATGCTTAACAGTGTTGAAAAAAACCACATACTGCACTGCTTAAAACTGGTGGCAAAAGTTCTGCTGGGCTCCTAACAGCAAGTTCCCAGCAACATCCTGAATTGTTACAAACTGTGCCAGCTAATTGCTTTATAAACCAGATTTTTTTGGACATTGACTATATGATATCAATAAACAAATTGTAGAAATGAGAATAAATATGTGAATTCTACAGGTTGCCTGTCAAGGCAGACCTCACGCATAAACAATTCCTTTAGTTCTGCCAGAGGAAATAGTAAAATAGAGCACAGCACTGAGATTCATCTATCCTGGAGTTATCACCAAGGTTAAGTTGGCCTGTGCACTACATCAAAACTCTCCCATAAAGAAAAAAAAAAAAAAAAGATGTGTCATTGTCATAGAAGACCTCTTTCTGACAGGAACAATTATCTGAGGGTCAACAAGGTGAAGTGCCAAGTCCTGTACTTGTGTCACAACAACCCCATGATCTCTGGGGCAGAGCTGCTCAATGGAAAAAAAAACTGGTGCTGGTTGACAGTGGGTGAACGTGAAGCAGTGCATGTCCAGCTGGCCAAGGAGGCCAAAGGCACCCTGGCCTGTATCAGCAATAGGCATAGATTAGAATAGGCAATAGGCACAGGCCTGTATCTGGCCTGTGTGGCCAAGGCAGTGACCAACCCGCTGTACTCAGCACTGGTGAGGCCCCGCCTTGAATCCTGAGTTCAGTTCTGGGCCCTCACTACAAGAAAGACATTGAGATGCTGGAGCAGCTCCAGAGAAGGGCAATGGAGCTGGTGAAGGGTCTGGAGCACAAGCCTGATGAGGAGCATCTGAGGGAGCTGGGGATGTTTATTCTGGAGGAAACAAGGTATAACTGCTTGAAAAGAGGGTGTAGCCCGGTGGGGATTGGTCTCTTCTCTCAAGAAACAAGCAACAGGACAAGAGGAAATGGCCTCAAGTTGCACCAGGAAAGGTCTAGGTTGGATATTAAGAAAAATTTCTCTATGGAAACGACTGTCGAGCATTGGAATAGGCTGCCTGGGGAAATGGTTGAGTCACCATCCCCTAAAACACATGTAGTTGTGGTGCATAGGAACATGGTTTAGAGGTGAACATGGCAGTTCTGGGTTAATTGTTGCACTCGAGGTCTTTTCCAACCTAAATGATCCTACGACTCTGATTCTATCTGGCTTTCAGAAATGCAATCTTCAGCATCCTAGCCCTAACTTGCAAAAGCGTATCCATGGATTTGGCAATGCAAAGTTACTGCTAGCTGGGAACAGTTTCAGCCTTATTGTACGGGAGCAGGACATGGAATTTTTGAAATACATTGTTTTCCTGTAAATTACTTCAAAAACCTCCAAAGGTGTCATTCTAAGCAACAGTGACTGCCAATGACCCAGTTCTGGCAGTTCTGAACAATACCTTCAGTCTGTTGCAATAGGCAAAACCAGCTCTGTGGCATAGAATATTTTTCTCAAATTTCCAACTTTCATTGCAAGGGTTAACATGAAACAGGCATTATCTAGTTATGTTGTGAATAACTGATAATATTTTTATCAGTGTTCTTTTAAGAAAATGTAACAATTTTAAGAAAATATTCTAAAATTTAGCTGAGCTCTCTCCTCAGCTTATGAAAAATAAATATTTCTCAAAAGCATTCTTTTTCTGCAAGACAGTGTAGCACTATATAGTTGATTCTTTTTTTTAGTAAGCAAACTACACCATATTATACTTAATTCTTTTTATTTTAATCACAAGACTTATACATTTGCTTACCTGTTACACGGATTACTCTTTTGTGAAATATGCTTATGTACTACAAGGCTCAGGAGGGGAAAGTTTCTTCTAAATGGATTGCACAGATGGATTTCAACAGAAGTGGAGACTGTAAATATTTTACCAGTTTTGGTTTTGTGCTGTCTCTCTCTCAGTTCCTAAGTGTGCTCTGGAAAAAGGAGGCTACAGCAGCTCAGGACTGGTACAGTCTCCAGACTACCCATTACCTTAAAGAACATCCAAGTGGAAAGGCAGAATGCACTGTGTGGATTACTTCCATCCAGCCTCCAGCACACTCTCAGAAGGATGCTGTCTGCTGCATATCTGGGTCCCTGAGAATAAAATCAGTGATGCACAGAAATGGTAACTTATACAGGGATGAAGATGCTAAACATGGAGCTCACAAAGGAATTGCTGTTTTCTTCTAAATTCTGCCTAGAGAAAGAAAAATCTCACACATTTTTCAGAATGGAGCATTAGAAGAGCCCCACTAGGAAAAGATTCAACCTGCGTGACTAATACAGCAACCTAGTAAAGTGGCTAACTAGTGAGCTGGAATATGGATATGATATCGTAGCTGTCTTCTATAGTGGTGGGATAATAGTGAAAGACAAAACAAAAATGCAGACAACATTTTTCTAAAAGGAGATAAAAAATATTTATGCAGAAGATATTTAAATTACTTCACAAACAGGGTTTTTTTTTAGCTAAGTGTGCCTACCTCTCAGGAAGACTTATTGACAGGTTAGTATAGTTATAGAAATTAGAAGCTTCACAGGGAAAAAAACACCAAACCCGACAGTAACAAAAGAACACAAGCTCTTTGGAAAAAAGTGTAGGAAACAGGAACCAATGGCTGAATGATAAAATGGGAAAAAATGAAATGGAAAAGGTATGAAGCTGTGCCAGGCAAAGTTCAGACTGGATGTTAGGAAAAGGTTCTTCCCTGAGAGGATGATTGGTCATTGGAATAGAGTCCCCAGGGAAATAGTCAAGACACCAAGCCTGTCAGAGTTCAAGGAGTGTCTGGATGATGCTTTTAGTCATACACTTTTTTAGATAAGGTTTTTTAGACAGATACAGTTGTTTTTTTTTTCTCTGGGGAGCAGGGAGGACAATCCTTATGTGTCCCTTCTAACTCAAGATATTCATGGTTCTATGAAATTAGGCAGGTTTTGCTTTTTATCAGAATGATTATTTTCTGATAAAAATAAGATACTGTTGACAATGGAATAATCAGTCTTCTCTGCGTCCTCTCATTTAGATGAGATACACACATAGATATGTTATGAACCACATAGAATAAGTCAACAGAGGTTGTCAGCATGAAGACAGCATTATGCAGTGATTCTGGCAGCTTTAAAGGTCTTATTTTTAAAGAATGTTTGACTCACAGTAATGTAATTTTTATATACTCATGGCTCAGACATAGAACAATTCTTGAAATCTCCCTTCCTCAGATTTATGGATGAAATCCCTCTTTTCTGGGTTTATTACTTTCTCTATCTCAGCACAATCAGCAGAAAATTCATAACTTATGTTCTGGTCAGTCTTGGTTTTGAAATAGTTCAAAATACCAAGAAAGATAGATTGTGTTTTATGATACTGTTTTAAAGGAAATGAATTCTTTCAACCCGCATCCTCAGCTACCAAGGTAGTGCATATCAATTTTATATGATTGCTATCAGTTAGTTACGCAAAAGAAGAACACTCTAAAAACTCAACACTCAGGTAACTTGACAGAAATGTATATAAATAGCAACACAAATAAGCTCAACAGCATGTTCAATTTTCCACAAGTTCTGACCACATGGAATAACAGTAACCTCTAACTTATGACATCAAGGGAACAGTCTCTTTATAAAATCACTAAAACCAGAGATTAACCTATCTGGTTTAAGTTAATCCATTCCTCAAAAAAGTTAATTTCTTTCTAAATGTTGTGGAGGAGGTTCCAATCCTCATTCTTTGTAGCTTGGGGGTTCAAACTCAGAGTGGTTTATTTCCCTCTTCCTCCTTAGTAACTGCCACAGCTCCCCACTAGTGGAAGCTTCCTTAACTACAACATCCACTAACATGCAGTAACACGTTCAGTCCTTCCTAGTGAACTTATTCAAGTCCCTATAGAACACTACAAAAGTCTAACATCCTCCTCTGCTGATTCATCAGACATACATGGGTGGATGGGAAGCTTGAGGTATCTGGATCACATTTTATTACTTATTAATTTATTATTTATTACTTGTTAAGACCTGTTCAGAAAGACTTTTCTCCAGAAGTGTGCTAACTGCCACAAACTTTTCCATTATCTTTTGGGACAGAGAACTGGTCTCAAATTTCTCTCAGCAGCTGCACCTAAGGTGGAACTCTCTATGTAAGGTTGTAGCCTACCTCAGTTACTAAGCAGATATTCAGCGGGTAGTATCTTCTATTTTAAATCTAAAATACATACTATTTCCAGTATATGTGCATGTTTGCAGAAAAATGATGTGAACAATTTCTTAAAGAATCACGGATTAAGCTGTTGATGGAACTAAAACACCTAAATTAATAAATTATCTCCCATGTCTATAAAACCCAGAATTTAAATATCTGCCTAGAGTAGCCACAGTTGACCCCAAGCTGCTCTACACTTTCACTTATATTCAAAGACCTTATAGATTTTTTTTTCCAAAGGAACTCTAGTTTGTATTCTCAATCAGAATTGATTTCTAATTGAGTAACATGTCCAGTGAATTTCATACCAGACATCTGCCTGCATAAAATGCAATGAAATAGCATCCATCACATTCAGCATTTCTTAGTTCACTCAGTCTTTTCCATTAGTGTCCAGCCTCAACACATTTGCAAAGAATTACTTTTACATGTCACATCATTTTCACTGCAAACTCTGAAGATGATCACTGTCTAATATTTAATGATCAACATACTATTCAGAGATCAGTGTTGCTTATTAAAATTACAGTGCAGGCAACTCCCAGTTTAGAACTAGTCTAAGACTAGTCACAACTAGGTCAAAGCTGATTATCTCAGTAGGAAAGGAAATACCATTCTACAAAAACAACATGGCCTTCATGTTCCATAACATTTATCAGTTTCTTTTCTAAGTTTCAAACTTTCTCCTCACTTTTAAAGCTTTCACCAATTTTTCACAAAGCTTTTACCATTTTTACCATTATTCAATAAATAGAAGCAAGCTTATCTATCCACCCAGTGTGATAATCACACAGTTCTTCACTGAGCATACAAATTTGTTGAATGAAAGTATATCATGGCACCACTGAAAAACAACACAAGCATTTCTTAAATAAAAAGTACTAGCAAAGAGGCAGTCAACAAGAGAGAAAACTGACTAGGGCGTAGCAAAGGAATAAAAATGATAGAAGAGATGAAATAATGCACAAAAACTAGAGCACAGTGATGTGAAATTGCCATGTTCTGCAAGTCTTGTCTGTGTATGCCGAAGGAGAAGGGGGAGAGGAGCAGACCAATAGAAGGGCAGAGTAAATATTTTATATTTTTCACATATATTAGCTCCTTAGGTTATTTACTCATTCTATATGCTTTTCAGTTGCATTATTGTAAAAGCTTGCATTGCTTTTTATACCTTTTATTCTATTAATTAAAAAAGTATTATTCATACAAAACAGAAGAAATAGGAGGACACTCAGCTGTAAAGCAGTATACTAAAGTTTCATTGGCCAGATTACCTTCTGCCTACCACACATCTTTTTTCCCCTTTAAACAGGCAGCATACTAATAAATACAATCACAACATACCATGAAGGTGAAGTTCCATTTTGTGTATATAGCATGCCCCTTTGTACATACTTGTCACTTAAGCATGTATTTTACATAGTGTATTTAGAGTAACATGAGAAAAAGAAGAAAAAACAGGTCATAAAATTTACAGCAAAACTGCTGAAGCCACTCTCACCTAGGAAAGATTTTAAGGCACAGCAGGTTTATACACATTCACAACTTTCAACATGAGCTGAAACAACTTAGATGTGAGTGCAACTCTGGAAACCTTGTGAAAACTTCAGCACAAAACAGTCAGAAAGCAAAGAAAGTATTAGGTTTCATAAGAGATGAGACTAACACTAAACACATTAAAATGCCATTATATAAATTAATGAAACTGAAAATGTCTGAAAATGTTGTTCAGCTTGATTACCTGGTCTCTAAATGGTAAGAGCAGAAATAGAATAGTTCCAAAGAACATCCATGAGTCTGGTTAGAGCATGGACAAGGTGCAAGCAGTGCTGCCAATACCTGCTGCAGCCCATCTGTGCTCTGCTGCCCATCCCAGGGTAGTAGGGGAGCTGTTGGTGCAGGGCAGGCTGGAAGCACCTGGCTTCCTGCTCCCTGCAGGGCTGCAGGTCCAGGTGCATTGAATGCTCTGGTCATTTCTGAGAACAAGCCTTCTTAGGATGCCTCAGGACCAGCTTAGCCCAAACCTATTATCCACACAACAGGGAAAAGGTGAGTGATCCAGGTGATTGATGAACAGATTAGAAGAGACACTCAATTGTATCTATTTCTCACAAACAAGAAGTTCTGGATGATGTAAAGGTCAAGGGCAGCATCAGTGATAAAAATACTGTGAATTTAAGATCTGAAGAATAGTGAATGAGATTAGCAACAAATTTGGACTTCAAAAGAGCAGGCTTAGATTTGCAGAAAGCTAAGCAAGCATTGAAGAGGACTAGCATTGATGAATGTGGAGCTCCTGACTTGACCTTAAACACAAAAAGGAACTATACAGGAGGTGAGGGCAGGAATGGGCTATATGGGAGGAATAAGAAGACCGATCACATCAAGAAAAAAGCCAAAGCCCATTTCAATTTGAAACTATCAATAGAGATAAAGGGTAATAAGCAAGATTTTTCTAAGTTCCACAATAGCAGAAGGAAAGATAAGAGAAATGTGAACCCATTGCTCATTGAGGCAGGAAGTCTTATATGACAAGAGATAAGGCTGAGGTATTCACTGTCTTCTTCAACTCAGTTTTCAGTGGTAAATCTTGTTCTCAGTCATCCTCCAAGCAGAATCTGAAGGAGTGAATTTGTACCCACAGTAGAGGAAGGAAGAATTATGGATTACTTAATTGTCCTGTACATATACAAGTTTTTGGTATTGAGGTTTATGGAGCTGGCTGTGTCACTGTGAGACTGTTCTCTATCATCATGGCAATCATCAGAGGTTCCTGATGGCTGGAAAAAAAGAGAAAGGTCATCCATCTTCAAAAAGGGCAATGAGGATTCAGGAACACACACATTGATCAGCCTTGCCTTATGCCCCAGAAAGGTTATGGAGCAATTTCCCCTAGAAGCTATATCTTAAACCAAGAGACAAGAAGGTGACTAGAAGCAATGAGAACTATTTACTAAGGGAAATCATGTCTGCCTAACTCCATTGCTATCTAAGGTGAGATGGATGGCAGTGTGCCTAGGAACAGGGCAGTGAATGCCATGTACCTTGATTTTTATCAAGTCCTTTCATACAGCCTCCTACAGTCCATTTATCACTAATTCAGTGAGATATGAGTAGGATAAATAAATAAGGTAGGTGGAAACCTGAACTGCTAGACTCAAAAGTTATTGTCTGTGTTTCAAAGCTTGGATTGTACCCAGTATCTAGTTGGGTTTCTCAGGGAGCAGTACGGAGACCACTGCTGTTCACTGTCATCAACCAGGATGGTGAGATGTCAGGTTTACAGAAAGCACCAAATTAGGAGAGCAGACAGTATGCTGAAGGGTGGTAGGCTCGCAGTATGAAAGAACTTAGGGAAGTCAGAGTCTCAGGGAAGAGATCCTTCCCCTCCATTTGTCACTAAAAAGACAGCATCTGCAGTGGTGTGTCTGGTTCAGTGCCTCCCAGCACAAAAGCAGTATTGACACATTGGAGTGAGTCTAGCTGAGCACCTCAGTCAGGGGAATATGGTATTCAAGAGGAGACAGAAAACTGAATCTCTTCAGCTTGGAAAAGAGAAAGCTCAGTGGGAGCCTCATGTCTGTCTACAACCACCAGAGAGGAAAATACAAAGAAGATGGAGTTAGGCTCTTCTCAGAGGTTCACAGTGTAAGTGGAGAGACAACAGATGCAAGCTGAAATATTTTACCTCGAGAGGTGGTTAACTACTGGAGCAGGCATCCTGTCCTTGGAGGTGTTCCAGACTTGACCCAACATGCCCCTGAGCAAATTCATCTAGTTAAACTTGTTTAGAGCAGGTAGTTGGACTAGATGATCCCTAGAGGTTTCTTCTGGCCTAAATTATGGTTCTATACTTTCCAGAAAAGGTTGCAGTCAGTGACTCAATATCTTAGGTTACAATGTAAGATATAACCAAAAGTATCTGTTCTATTACCATCTTCATAAGGTGTTAAAGCAGCTGAAGCAAGGAGTGTCCCTTATCTCCTTCATGACTCATCCCTGATAACTTCCTCCTGGGCCATCGAGTCTCACTGCATGACTCATGAATTACATCATCCCATTTTAAGATGCTTTGCCCAGGGGGAGGAACCAAGCCTTTCTACCTGGATATAATCTGGGCAGCCTTACCTACTGGATTCCTAGAGGACAAGAGCTACATAACCACCATTTGGTCTTCAGAGGAAGACTAGACCCTTCAACAGGATCACTGCTTCAACAGAACCACATTTGTCACTCCAACAGGACTGCAGCCACCATTTAATCAGACCGCTACCACCACCCTGACCAGTGGGGTGTCAGGTTGTATCCTGACTCTGTCAGTTCAAGCCAGTGTTTTCTGCCTTTATTTTAATTTTCCTATTAAGGTCTAGTTCTGACTTGGAATCTCCCACTGGTTTGTTTTCAAACTAGTACAACTCATGAGACCAAATCCCAGCACATAAGGAACTCTACCTTCCCTTTCTCAATCTTTAAATATAATAGGTGGAAGATACGAAAAAGAAATTTGGCAACCAGTGGGTACAGCTCCTGGGTCTTGATAAAAGAGGGCAGTCAGAAGTAAATTATGGTCTAGGGACCAAAACATAATTTGTCTCAGTCTGGCTTTCATCTTTGGTTCTTTGATTGTGTTTTATTAGCTGACTAAAGATTATTTTGAACATAATACCTTTAAATTCTCCTACATAAGTTTTATACCCTTTTTCTTACACTTTGAACTGTACTTTTCTTTTTAATTTCCTGCCTTTGCCTGACAATGAAGTTAATACATTTTGATATACTTATGGAGCTTTTTTCCTTTGTTGTTTTAACCCCATCAGCTCACTTTATACAGATGAATCACCTACATATCATAAGTGTTTTAAAGTGAACAGCATGCTGACAGCTGCCAAAACTACTAAGTAGAACTTTCATTTTCATTACTGGTAAGTGAACTATTCCATGGGTTTGTTATTAAAGTCAGTCTGATCCAATAAGCCACAACTTCCTTGGAGAGATTAACTCCTCTATTCCTTTTAATCTTTTAACTGGACACATCCTGAAAGAAAAATCAAGGTAACTGTACATGGTTACAGATTAGGAACAAAAATTCTCAATAGCAGATATTACCTATGTCTTTCTTAAACTGATATTAAGATTATTTCTGTTGCCCTTTTGTCTTCTCACAAGCATTATGTAGCTTGAATTAGTGTTAACCTACATGCAACCCACCTAGAAGATCAGAAATTGTCTTTTAAAATTCCCAATGTTTTGTAAAACAGTGCAAGAACATCAAAAGTTCTCCCTTCCTTTCCTAGTCTTTCATATGTATGTAAGCACTCATATACCACTGGAAAAAAAATTTTCATTAAGAAAAAATCATTCACCAAATATTTTTTCCTCTAATTTGCCAGCACTGAAATTGAAAAGCAAAAAAGACTTTGAACAGAAAAAAAAATTAGGGAGTGATGGTTATAACTTTTCAATCTCAAAACAGTTTTCCTTCAGTATTTCCAGTTGTGAATACTATACTATCTACAACATTTATAATCTAATTTTAAGTATATGCCTTTAAAATAGTTAATAAAAACTACTTAACAGCACTGCTGCATAAAATCCTTTGGATTGACTGTACTTTTCTACAGAGCTGGGACTATTTTAACCAACATACGTGCAACTCCAAGTTTGACAGAAATCTCATGAAAATTATTAATTCATTTGACCCATATTGTCAAAATCCATCCAGTTAGAGCTAAATCAGGTAGCTCTATCTATAATGACTGAATTTTTTCTCAGAAATCAATGCATTAATTGAATATAGCACAATGAACATGGGTTAGACCACCACCACATAGTTAGAATTTAACACATCTGTGTAATTAATACACAATTCATATCCCATTACAGCTCAACAGAACCAGGTAAGAGCTAAAGGAGCTGTTACGTGTTCAAGCAACTACGTGCTGTCATTCTGGTCTTTCCTTCTCTCAGGACAACAGGGCAACTACTTATTGTATACCCCTTCCTAAAGAAAAAATCCCATTCTCAACCCTACTCCTTCCAATACGTTTTCCACCAGACCTACCTTAATTTTTGATGTTGATGTAGCCATAGCTGAGATTTGTAACAAATTGCTATCTTTAGACATTTTTTTAATCTGCAATTTGAGGAGTATCACATACTGGAAAGCATAATTGTGCTAGAAATTCTTCAGTAAAATGACTTTAAAAAGTAGTTCTCGTAATCTCCAGTGATATCAGTCTAGAGACCCACTTTTCCTCTTCCCAGCATCTGCTGAGGCTCTGAGCAGGCAGAACTCCAGGTTCTTGTATGAGAGGGAAAAGCTTCTGTCTGCTGTACTCCTGGTCTACACCTTCAAATCTAGACCATATCTGACTGCAAGCCTATCTGCTGTAGAGGGGTATGTTTCACTGGGAAGTTGAACATTAAACAACAGGGCACCGACATTCCTAGTGACTCCCAAATTCTCTTTCATCCCTGCAGAAGCAGTCTCCAAGACATACATCTGCATTGCCCGCACAGTTTCCCATCACAGGGTGTCTCTCAGCATTGCTGGCCATCTTCAAAAACAGAACCTTTGGATCAGCAACAGCCCACACTTCATTGCTTTGAATTTTTTTTTTTTTTTTGAGAAATAAATGGATTTGAGGAAGAACATTCTTGCACACTGTACAAATCACACCAGTGGGCCATATCTTGCAATCAGAGGGAGAAGATCTGAAATTATGAAGTAAACTAAATTCAGACTGGCTTTTCTACTATAAACCAGTCCAATTTGTATTAAAAAAGGGTCACAGGACTTTCATATGTTATTAACTCCACTGCTCTACATGTAAATCTGTGCTTTTCAGCTGTCCTATCTTTACACACCTCTTAGTAAGTCAACTTGTGTCAAAGTGTAAATACCCATTTCTATGTATAGGATGGTAATCCAAAAACATCCATCCAGTTATGAGGAGAAGGCAGTAAGAGCATGAGCACAAAAAAAATCCAATAATTGTCGCAAATGTGGCAATAACCAAGTACAAAAATCAAGGAAATACTGCATTAGTTTCTGCTTTATTGCTGATGACCACGAATATTTTCCCTACTAACAAAGTCCCTTAGTCCCATTTGAAATTAAGTTAGTACATGTATGAAAATACAATCCAACCCAAAGCTTGCCCAATTCATCTTCATTGAAATGGCAAGGAAATTCTTCCTTTCAGGAAAGGGAATGAAATCTTGGAATCAGAGAACAAAGTCTAACAAATGCTCTGGAAAGGAGATATGATCAAATAAAATAGAATTGGAAAAGAACCCAGAAATTTGGAAATTGAGTGATTGCAACCAAATGGACTGCAATGAAATGAGGGGCAGTGAAAAGGACCAAAACTTGCCAAAATTTCAAACTTTACTCTTTTTTGTTTACATTTGATTTCCTCGATTTCTTCTCCTCTCTCTTTGTTTACATTTCTCTCCCGATTCCAGGATTTTAATTGCAGTAATTTTGGCAAGTTTTCGTCCTTTTCACTGCCCCTCATTTCATCTCAGTCCATTTGGTTGTAGTCACTCCATTTCCAAATTTCTGTTTTTGTTTTTTTTTCCCAATTGCATTTTATTTGATCATACCTCCCTTCCTGAGTGTTGTGATACTTCCTCCTTCTGGAATCTTCCCAGAGGATTTGTGACACTTTCTTCTGTTTTCAAGGTTTCATTTCCTTTCATGAAGGAAATTCTTTATTACATTAAATGGAATTAAACCTTGCAATTTTAATGAGGATTGGTTCCTTAAGGTCTGGTCTGTATCCTTGCACTATATGTCATCCAATATCATTTGACTGTTTTCCCTTTCGGTGCAGATTTTTTTTTTCTTAAAGTATTTTGTTTCATCAATTTCTTTTCCTCTCTTTTTGTTTGACTTTGTTCCCTGATTTTGAGATTTCAGAAAAATTAATTTTGCTAAGTCTAGATCCTTTTATTGCACCTCCTTTCATCGCCATCCACTTTGTTGTAGTCACTGCATTTTCAAATTTTCTTTTTTTTTTAAAAATTGCATTTGTTTTAATCATATCTCCCAGAGTGTGTATGACACTGTCTTCTCTGTTTTCAATATTTCATTTCCTTTCATAAAGAAAATTCTTCCTGGTATTGCCCCAGCATTACTCCCTCTTCATCAATTCTGCTTGGCACCAGCCTCAGTCAAAGGCTGTTTTTACTTCTCCTCCTAGTATTAGGATTGTGCTTATGGTTAGGGTCCAGAGCACAAATCCCAGAGCTCCAGGGACACTGCAACTGCAAAAGGCATGCCAAGGGGAGCATGACACTGCCCCAGCACTGCTCCCTCCCAGTCTTCCTACTTGGCACCAGCATTGGCCAGATGCTCTTTTTAATGCCCCGCCCAGGGTTAGGGTTCAGACAAACACAAAGCCCAGAGCTCCAGGGACATTGCAATTGCAACAGGCCAGCCAAGAGGAGCCCAGCACTGCCTCAACAGTGCTCCTTCCACACTTTTCTCCTTGGCACCAGCTTCACAAAAATGCAGGTTTCACTGCTCTGCCTAGGGTTACGGTTATGCTTAGGGTTAGGTTTGAAAAAACCACAAAGCCCTGAGCTCCAAAGAGGCTGCAACCGTAAGTGTCCGCAAAGTAACCAAAACCACACTATCAGTTTCTAAGGTAGTGAACACTTAAAATTTTTTCTTTCCTTCGCAGTTTGAGTCCTTCCTACTCCTCTTAGTCATTTTCCTTCACGATCCACTTCTCTCTACAGATATTCTTTATCACACCAAAACCAGACTAAATATAGTTAAACACAACTCCCACTTCTGAAGATCTTCTGAAGTTTTGCAGCCACTTAGGCAAAAGTTTTTTTCTGAAACTCAGCAATTTGAAAAAGGATTTAGAGTAAGATTACTGATCCTTGCCATAATAGCAACATATAATTAGCTTCCCTGCAAGTGCTGGTTGTTAAGGAATGGGAAAAAAAAAAAACCCACCCTGTTCCTAAAACCTGACTTCCACCCAAGTCCAGGTGGAGATGTGATGATTGCAAGGTACTCTAGCTACGTTTGTCTCACTCCAGACCTCTCTAATTCCTCTATGCATAAACAGGAATATTGCACAATAGTTAAGACTTCTATGAAAGTTTTTAATTATATGAAACCTAAGACTTTTTACACAGAACAGTGTTAATTCTATTGCATAGCTTCAGATATTGATAAACCACCAAGAAATTATACTGCTTGGTTTGGGAAGATGCTCGAAGCCAAGAGTTGACCATGGCTGTGACATTAGTTCTCAAAAAAAAGATGAGGGAGACAGTCATCCATTGAAAAAGGAGATCACCATATTTCTTAATTTATATGAAGAGATGGCAGTATATTAAATAAATCCTATATAACATCTAACATCAGTCTCCTTAGAAGGAATGTTTGAATGAAAGAAAAAAAAAATATCACCCAAAATGGCAAAGATAAACAGAAGTATATAGATGACAAACAATTTGAATTGAAGTGATATCTTAAACAGAATAAAAAACCAAAATATTTCAGCAAAGAAATAAGCCTTTTATTTTTACTATTTAATTTTTCTTGTAAAGAAACACAACCATACAATACTCAAGACAGGTAAAGTAAATTGTGATTTTTCATCATTTTTCTGCTCACTGAAGAAAATCACAGTGATTTCTTCCTCTGGAAGTTGTATTGGTCCCAAATACTCTATTTCTGTTGAATTTTCATAATGGCCAAACTCTACACTAGTAAAACTTAATGTGCTCTAGTCAGAGATAGTTGCTTTTTTTTAAGAAAATACGAAAAGCACCTGCAAGGAGACAGCATGAGTAATATAAATGTAATTATTAATAATGTTGCTGAGTGTGAAAGGAAATGAACATATTAGATAAACTCCATTGTAAAATGCAGATTATATAAAAAGCAATGGTGCATAAGGATATGTCACATCTGACTAATGTCACGTCTACATGACAAGTGAAAAAGCAATCTTCTCCACCCCCAACTAATGCATAGAAGAAAAAGTTGATTTCAATTTCAAATACCTGGAACTCCTCTCAGGAATTTTCAATTCCCATTTGGCTATCTCTCAGTCAGATAATTGTATAAAACTTGACAATTTGGGTGATGGGGGAGAAGAAAGCAGCTATTCATAGTGACGGTGAGTGAGGACAAGTGACACCTTTCTTAATGTAATCATTCAGTGCTAGCTGGCTTATTGCTCTGCTCTTGTTAACTCGATTAATATTATTTACCTGCTTTATGTTTGGTATCTTTTCTATTTTTTTTTTACATCAGTGCACTCATCTTGGGTTTTATTTTCCAGTTTCTTGAACATACTTTTATGCTGTTCGAAGGAGTTCTTTATTTTCTCTCCCTCACTTCTAGATCTGTTTGAACTGTTAATGCATTTGTCATGTAATTATTTTTTGTGGTTTTGTTTTCTATGTTTTTCTAACTGTGCTGAATGTTTTAGTTCTGGACAATATTTGGGACAAAGGTTACACAACAAGTAAAGTGCTTTGCACTGTAATTTTAATCTAGTTAAGTGTAAAACTGCATCTACAGTAAAACCAAAGGGGGGAAATGAAGATACTGGATTTCAGGATAACAGAGTTTAGGGGAAAAAATTCAGCAGGTTGAGTGAAATCGAGTGTAATGAAATGGCAGGGAGGAAACAGCAGAGAGAAACTGAAATGTGTATAATGAGATTAAAGTGTGCCCAAAGGATGTGGAATGCATAACATACAGCAATAAAATGAGGAGTTTAAAAAGCCAATATGGCCAAAGGAGGGAAAATAGGAAAAAAACAACCGCCCACACAGTAAGGAAAGACAATACAGACAGAACCTCACTGAAATTAGGTATGGAAAGATTTGTGTGGTCACCTTGACCCACAGGTTTTGATAATACTGAAAACATCAAGTACAGAGAAAGATTTGAAGGAATAGGAGAAGCTGTGAATACTAAAACTAATTAAAAAACAATCCTGCAGTGTAAGACAGCCATACAGAAAATAGATTAAGCAAAACTAATTCAAGGGACTAATGTAAGAAATTGGGAGGACCTTTCTTTTTCCTGCCTACACATGTTCCTATGCCCATTAAACAACAAGAGCTGAGAAATTACAGATGTTCAGGGCAAGAGCAATCAATGCAGGAGGCCTTAGGCTTGAATTGGAAGTGAAAAAACAAAAAAACTGAATCTGTGAACAACAGTAATTTCTGGCATATAAAAAGTACATTTTTTCAAAATTCTGATTTGGAGTGAGATAGGTAAACACGTATTTTGAGTGTATTTTTGTAAGAGAGAAAATCCCAGTTAGGATATTTATTTTTAACTTGCAAATTTAAAGAAGTGGCAATGTTCAAATATATAACTGATTCTTTGAACGGTTAGGATTGTTTTGATTTCAAGTTTTTCAACATCAAACATTACTTTTTCCATATTAACCCACTGTACTGTGAAGACAGTTTTACTTGTTACCTGCACCACCCAATGGGCTCTTATATATGTGGTGCAGAAAGTTGCTGAGGAAGGAATTTTCTCCTCTTAAGGGAGCTACAAAACTCAGAAAATATAATGGCAAATCTTGATCTACCAACTCTTATGGAGACTGACAGTTCTAATAAGTTTTGAAACTACATTTTATTAGACCTTAAAAATTAGTTATTTCAAATGAATTTATTTTTTGTAATAAGCTAGCAGAAATCAGCACAACTTATTTTTTTATTTATAGCAAGGAAAAGATTCTTCTGGGGAAAAAAGATTTTCAATTTTATTGAAAAGTATTTTCTGTTATAAACCAGTTCTGAAATATTAACTTCACAAATACTATCAGAATTCAAAAGCACTCAAAAACCCACCCTACCTCCCCCAGAAAAAGTGGTTTCCATCTGAAAAATACAAAGAACAGTCTGTCTGTTGTGCTATTTATCATTACCTCTCTTCTCCACTTCTTTCTCTGCCTCTCTGGCTTTCTCAGTCTGAATTTAGTTCAAGTTCTTACACTACATGGGTGACTCACACAGATACTCTCAAAAATTCAAGGCTACCACTTGATCCTGTAGCCTTTATAAGTAAGGATGGTGGGTTTCTGGAGAGGTAGTTCAGAAAATCTAAGTTGTGATCCATCAGTCAATCATCTTATGAGAACCTGACTGTTTATGAGTCTAGAGGGAACCTAAGGAGATTAACTGAATCCGTCAGATTCATGAAGTTGAACAGGTTAACAATTGTGCAGTCACCTATCAGGCGAGCAGCTTATCAGTAAACTTCCAGGAACAAATATTTTATGCTAGAAGGTATGCATCAAGCCATTATTATAGCTATGAGTTACATATAACAGGTTGAGAAAAGATTTAGAAATTTTTTCAAATAATAAAACAAGATCTTTTCAGACATAATAATAATCAAGTACTGGAGTAAGGGATTGGAAGTAAGAAGCTTGGGTTTAGTGGGATCCTGATTCATACAATTTTTCCTGACTGACTGCTGACAGAACATGACTACTGGGCTACCCGACCCAAGAAAAAAGTTAAGAAGGAAAGAAAAACCCACAATGAAATTAGAGCACAAGAAAAAGAGGACTAAATAGTTTGAGGGACTTACAGTTCAAGGACTATTTAGATTTAATATCTATTTCTGGAGATAATTTATCACTGTTGCTACCAGCAAGAAACTTTGGACGTGTATCTTAACCTCTCCAGTGATGAGATGATAATTTTGAGATTGTTGTGAAGTAAAGCAACTGAGATAATTGCATAGTCCCTGCCACTGTTTTCTGGCACTGCAGCACCATAGTCTAGAAAGGGAACTGACCCTTAGCTACCTAGAACTATCATCCAGAATACTTCAGATGTAATTTAACAAAATTAACCTGGAAAATTCGCCTGTGGGAGGAAAATAGGGGTTTCTAGTAATTTAAAACAAATTAGAAATATGATTTAAACAATATTTGGGAAGGGGGGCAGCTGACAAAAAGAAATCAAGCTAAACTAAATTTTTAAAGCTTACATTAAAACAAGGGGGTTTTTTAGGCATACTACTAATTCTCAATTTTATGCATGTTACTTACAGTTATTTAAATAAGAGCCTGATTGAAGACCGAATTTCAAAGTTAGCTGATCATTAAATAAACTGGCTGTTACTGAAGTTGCTCTCCAACCTCTGCATTTCTCAGCAAACCTTCTCTTTAGACATGTAAACATAGATTTCTATGAAGCAGAATAATGAAAAGGGAATTTTAAGGATATGATCATATACTTTGTTTTCCTCCTTTTATGGTATCAATTAGGTCATCACAGCTGCAAGCTGATCATTCTTGTCTTGATCATCTGGGATTTTGTATCATAAACGAGCATAGAGAGACATTCCAAGCTGAAAACTGTCTATTTTAAAAGAGGAACAAGAATCCAGGCAGATAAGCAATAAATGCATCTTTTACCAATTGCACACTGATAGTCTTCAGAGTATTATTTACCACAGAAAAGGCAGAAATAAACAAAGATTCAAAAGCTGATCTCTTCTATAAGATGCCCTGACTAACCCAATTATTTAATACTAACTCTATAAAGAACATGTTATGGTAGTGAACAAAATCAACTGTAGCAAATCAAATACAATGATTAGCAATGACAAAAATCAGCAGTCACTATAAACATTGCCTCTAATATGTAAGTAAGCTGGTATATATGTACTCCAGTCATCATAGGCATGATTATTTATCTTGTTTAGTTGCAGTCTAAAGAACTCTTGGTCACTGCTGCAGACTTAAGACCTCTTCATTGCCAAATATTTCTGTGAAGGACAGTATTCTTAAAGCACATACAAAAACTACAGTAGGTTTAGAAGATGTACCTGGAAGTTCTTTAGAAAGAGGAAAAAGAACCAAACAAAAAATGCCCTGAGCAGTTTTCTATGAATGTTTGAATTCTATTTTGTTATTAGCACAGGATGAGATTATTCAAGGTCAAACATGTCTCAACTCCATGACTTGCTCAAGAGCTGGGAGCTGTCAGAGCTGCCTGATAATTTACTCTGCTGGAGATCCTAGACACACTAAAAGCAATGGGAGAAATATGTTGGAGGCACAGACTTTATTATTCTGTCACATTATTGCCTTACTGTGGAGTCTTTCATTAGTTCAGTGGTACTCTGATATAAAATTAAGTATGCTCAGAATACATTCTCACTATTATGGTGTAAACTTAAAAGTAATAATTTTTACTGTGCCCTTTCCTACCAAAAATAAGAGATGGTGTTCTGCTTTCATGGTCTAAAAAATTTTGGAAACAAGAATTATATAACCAAAAAGACACCAAAAAAAAACCCCAACAAAACAAAAACCCCAAAGAAGCAAACAAAAAAACCCCAAACAAACAAACCCAACAAATAGCCAAAAACAACAAAAAAAATCCCCCCAAAAACCAAAAACAAAGATCCCACAAACCAAAAAACCCCAAATATTTCTATTTAACAAAGGAAATGATGAAGAAAAGAGATCAAGTTGATGGCACAGAGACCAAAAAACTTTTAGGATTTTTAGTACTGTCAAATCACATGCGTTCTTTTCCATTTCACTCAGTTGTGCTTCTATCTGAGTTGACAGAGCTTGACTTTTACATCTGCCAGAGGTATTGCTATTGTAAGTTTATCTAGAACGTACTACGCTGTATCCTAGCTGCCTGTCTTACACTTTGCATTCATGTTGCCTTCAGCAGAACACAAACCTGATCTCAGAATGGCAAAGAATAAAAAATTCAAAGCAAACCCAACCAAAAAACATTGTTTTACTTTGATCATCAGCTGCCAGTATTGCAACCATTTTGGTTCTGCGTTCTCCAGTTGAGAGACCAAACCACACTGAGGTACATAATTTCTGCACAGGAATCTGGAAGCACTGAGATATACAAAAAAGAACTGTGAAACAGGGAATTTAATTGCTCCCATTTTACCAACAAACAAGAGATTAATCACCCAAAATTTATGTTGATTTATGTTTGACTAAAGTCTGATCGCAGGTGGGAGGAAAATGTGAAAGCAGGCACCAGAATGGGAATTGTTATGCCTAGCACACACAGAAATATTCTGGGTCCTGGCATACAGAGACTTGATTTTGGGTGTCTCACTTCCAAACACCCCATGAAGAAGTGGACAACAGATTTGTTAGATACATCAATTAATACAAATAACAATGTTCATCAGCTGAGCACAGAATTAAAATCTGTAAATTTAAGAGGAAAGCGTCAGAGTTTGGTCTTGCAGTTCATATTAGAACTCTTAAGATTGGTGAAGTAGCTCAACAGTAGCTGGCACAAGACTTCTGCTCTTACTGAAGGCAAGCTGAAGAGGACATGAACAGCAGTATGCATAGCTATTACCAAAAAAAAAAGAGTAAAAAGGCAAGACACGTAGCATGAGGACCTTGTCTAATATTACAATAAACACCATAGTTACAGAAATATTGGATGATATGAAAAGTTGAATTCCTGTTGGAGAATTGGGAAAATGTGAGAAGCAGCATTGAATGTGTTAAACTGGTACAGATATGCTTTTGTTTCTGAGGGAAAAGATGAGCTGTTCTCTTAAGATGTGTTAGTCTGTTAGTTGTTCAGAAGTCCAGAGGAGGTTAGGTTTATATATGTTGTCAGCAGAATGACAAAGCATTTGCTCTAAACTTGTACATGGGAATGTACTTTGGAAAGAACAATTTAACCTGCTTGTACAGAGAGAGGTGGATAACTAATCCAGAGCCTTTTCACAGGAGAGATTCAAATGTCCATGTTGACACTAGAAAGTGGTTGCTTAGCCTGAATAGGTCTCAAGAACAACCCAGGAAGGTATCAACAATATCTGAAATAAATATCCCAAAAGAAACCAGTCTACAAACTCACTCATTACCTATGTCCATCAGAGTTCACACCACAAACAGAAAAATGCTACTCCCAGACTCAGTGTTGAAATTGCATTTCTCTATTTTTATGTTGGAGAACAGTTTTTGCCATTAAAGACATAACAAGGACCAAGTCTACCTGAATGATAATTCTGGGCCATGTCTCTATGGACTATTTCTCTTTGTTTTCTTCTAAATTTTTTTTTGATGTGTGTTTGTGTTTGTGAAAAGAGCACCAAAGCAGACAACGTTCGTGTACCCTGAGTTTGGTGATTTGTCTACTGGTCAGTGTAAGTAGCTCTGTCCAGAAACAAGGTTTTGAACAAATCACTGAAATAATTTCTCTTTTATGATTTATTGGGAGAGTTAAACTGTCTCATTACTAGGAAGTAAACAACTGTGAATTTACCAGGCATACACCAATTTAGTTTACATGATTTTGTTTTGTTTAGAAAGGCTATCTTGTACTAAAACAAGGTTGGGTTTACCATTCCATCAGACTTCCTGCAGAATACAAAGATGACTTCCTGACTGGAAGACAAGGGGGAAGGAGAGGTGTGATATTTTCATTTGTCTGGAGCCATGTAGTCATGTCCAGTTATAAATCTGTTGTCAGTTCCACTGATCAATAATGGGTAGCAATAAGCACCACTAGTCTCCAGCTTGACACTGATAAATGGTATAACCAAGAATGGGATAAATCTCCTGATAACAGCATCTAGATTCAAAGAAGTCATCCATCTTCTTTCTTTCTCCTGTCCTTCAAGAACTTATTGCTCTAAATGAGTACTAGTCCCTTTTTTCCCTGTCTCAAGATATGCTTAGCCCTAATTTTACTTCAGTGCTGTCTTGTGCATATGCAACTCACTAATTACTCCTTTCTTCCATAGAAATTTCTAAAATTGAAAGAACTTTAAGTATATAAATATTTCTGTTTTACTACAATGAAATTCAGAAGAGAGAAACAATAAGAAACATTAATCATGCAGCAAATGTACCTTCCCATGAATACAAAACCTAGCAATCTTTAAGGCCAGCTCTTGAAAAATTTATTTTATTTGTTCCTGGGAGAAGAGTCTTAGGTTTCTACACATGTACATATATGTGACTGACATGTATTTTATGTATTTATTTAATTTCAAGTAGTTTTAACTTTAGGTTTCCAAGTCCACATGAACAACATGGTTCACTACTGGTAGCATTAACTTATGTCAGTGTGACTAAGACAACTGAGTTTGGTTTGCACATTTATGTAGCACAGATGGAATCTACTCATCCAACACACTGCAGAATATTTTTTTTTTAAATTTCTTTTAGTTTTAAATAGTATTTACATAATATAGTTATTATTAGTGCACATCCCACTGGATTTTACAAAGATGCTTCACAGAAGGAATTGGGGCACCTTGACAGTGGAAAATATTAATTCTACCAAATAGCACCAATAATAACACTTACATTTTTCTTTATTTGTACAAGCATTTTTAAGCCAGAAGTTAAATAATGCAGAATTTTCAGAGATTTGTAGAATTTGATGATGATATCCACTTTTATTTGAATGTAGGTATATTTTTCTCTTAAAATGCAGTTTTGTGCAAAGAAATGCCTTCTGCAGATTTAAGATTGAAGTCAGGTGTCTATAAAACTGAAAACCTCATTCCTATCTGAGAAAAAATATTAATTTAAACATTGTTTTGCTCTCAGTACAATTTCGGTTTAGTTTTCTTATTTGATCTCAACAGAATTCTTTTTGAAAAGCCTAGAATAATTTTTAGATTTTTTTTTTAACTGATGTTAGTTCAAAACAGAAAGCAACAAAGCACATTGATGTACAAACACAGAATTTTCTTTGACTACAATGGGTTGGAAAACTGTATTCTCCACCTGGAGAGGTGCCACCTGACAAGGAAGGCAAAACACAAACACGCTGGATTACCATGGGACAAAGTAATACTACAAGAGTTTTAAGAGAAGGGTACCTGTATCCTTTCATTGTTCACTGATGAAGAAGTGAGTCGTGTAAGTAAGATCCATTTCATGTCAACTCGTCAACATTGCAATGTTACTTTTCAATTAGCTCACACTTGTTGAACACACAGGAAACCACCTCAATGACACCCTCCAAAACTTGCGTTGATTATTGCTATACTCAAAAATTCTTCTGAAGCAGAACTATTGTAGTCCCAAATGGACCTTGTAGGAAAGGGGAAAATGTATTATAGAGGACAAGTCACATCACAATAGCCTATTATTATGGCTAACACCTGCTCAAAGACAGGCACTATCAACTAAAGCCTTCTGTCAGATTTAAAATGCACAATCATGCCCTAGATAAGCTTACCTAATTTTAACACAGCAGTACACATCTCCGTGTTCTTAACATACCAAGCAGCTCTTAAATTCTGTGGCTATATACCACTCATACACAGATCATTTTGTGGCCAATCTACATTTTACATCACCTAATTATCTATTCAACCAATGAAAGACAGCTGTCAATCAATTGCAGAGTAGACTAGATATGTAACTGGAGAGAACCAAAGCAAAAATAAGATTATCAGGACAGAGGTTATACCTCTAAAGTCTTGTACAAAATATAATGACAGGAAAAATTCAACTAGAGACGTTAAATGTTGAGATAAGTCTCGCTGTCAATAGTCATGATGGCAATGAAAAGAAGTGCAAAGATGACACTGAATCAGTGCAAAAAATATATGCATGTTTGCTGGTTTTTGTTCTTTTTATTTTTTTTTTTTTTTTAAATTTTTGGCCTCTTTCTCACCTTGTCTTTTTATATGAGAAATTTGAAGCACTAAATATCAAATCTATAACCATCCTTCAATACAGCCTGGAAAAGTGAATTAATTTGTTAGCAGTACATTTCTCAGTAATCATGGTGCTGTCATGAAATCATTCTTTCTAAATCCATTTTTAAAATGTTGTTACACTTTCCCACCTTTCTTTAGTCTTTTATGCAGTGTTCTGGGGCAATAGCAATTATTTCTCTAGCTTTCTCACCTGCATTCTCTAAGAAGGGTATGATGCATTTCCTCTGAACAGTCAGACAGGGAATAACAGTGCAAAAAGCAACATTTCTATGTGCATTTTTCTTACTGTAACACTCAAACAATATGGGCACATTGATATATGGTCAAATCTAAATTGCTGTTTAATTAGAAGTCAGATGATTAAAGACACAAGGCATAGTACTTACTATTATGCAAATAGATACATCAGTACTACCTTGGTTACTATACAAAATTGAAGGAAAATACTGTGGCACCCTATTTTCATTTTAAAAACATCCTTATTTTGTATTCTTTGTATTTATGTAATTAGTAGTAGTAATTAATAGTAGTAATTAGTCGGAAAATTGAGCGCTTTGGTAAAGGGATGTAAAGCCACTCTTGTGGACACTGGGACTGTCATCCACTGGGCCAGGCTGGGACTGAAGAGCCTGGAAGGCTCACCAGGGTGCTGGCTTTCCCAGAGCACTGCTTGTTGTGGCTGCTGCCTGTTCTGTCCTGCAATGCTGACAACACCCACCTGGCAGATGTGTCTTTCCCAGGACACCAGAGCTGAGAACAGCCCTGGGAGAGATGTGGGGAGAAGCTCTTATCCAAACATTGACCAGAAACTCTCCAGAGCATCTGTTTTCCAGTCCATGAGATGGTTGGTGTGACAAGGGAAGAGGCTAATTAGTCCCATGGATGAGGTTCTGCAGGGCTCCCATCAGGGCTCTTTCAGCTTCTTGTCCTCTAGCCACCTCTCCAGAGACTGGGGTCTCCTGTCGGTTCCCTGACATATTCCTTAGCCTAAACCAAGATCTCATGCCTCAGGATGTGCTTGCAGGGCATGTTTCCCTCCCACTGGCATGGGCTGAATTCCAGTGAAACTCCTCTGGGAAATCTGGAGCTTATCCAACCTGTTTATTGGGATTACATTGCTTTGCAGTCCATGGGTGGCATTCACTTCCTTAGTGGGAGCTGAAGACATGAGGTGACCTTGTTTGGAAACTGACATCTTTCTATCCATGCAAAGCTTTGACCTTTGCCTTCTCCTGCCTGATATTGCCACTCTCATGTTATACCTGTCCTACAGTCTCCAGTGCCTCTCTCACAGCTCCTGCTAGAGTGACACAGTACTAAAGAAACCACCAATGTTTAGATCCCTAGTTCCTGCACCACCACATCAAAGTGCAATTGCACAGCTGATGAGGAAGCTGAAATCAAGGTCAAGGTCTCCCATTATTGAGCTGGAGTCCTTCCAAAAGTTCCCAAAAGAGGACT
The DNA here is from genome assembly GCA_013398275.1 of Promerops cafer. Taxonomy (NCBI): domain Eukaryota; kingdom Metazoa; phylum Chordata; class Aves; order Passeriformes; family Nectariniidae; genus Promerops; species Promerops cafer. Next base: position 1,487,724 of record VZSE01007177.1, on the reverse strand, counting down.
TGTGGAAATTCTCCTCATGAGCAGAGACTGAGGTCAAGCATACTTCAATGGGCAGAAAAAGAAATCCCAGTGGGATTGTGGGTGTATGGGTCTTGTCAAGATATAGACAAACAGAGTCAGAAAGCACTGATAAACCCACAAAGGCACATAATTTAGAACATCTTTCTCATGTTTGATAAAATGTATTGATTATAACCTAGTATATCCATCAGTCATGTTGAATGGTGACTATTTTGGGAGTAAGAACTAGGCAGTCCAGCTTTCCATTATTAGTTCAAAATTGCAACCTATGCTTTAAATTAACCCTAAATTAATCTTGGACTTGTTACTATTTGACTTCCAGTATTTGGAAATTAAAATACCTTTTCAAATGCTTTCTTAGTTAAAGCAGATATAAAAATAAAGAAAATCCAGACTCTGCACTCCACAGGTGTCAAGCTACTTCATGAAACAAATATGAATATTAATTCCAAATCTAAGAATAGTATGTTTCTAACACAAGCATCCAATCTAAAATAAGCAGCCTTCACATACTACATCCCACTAGTTGATTCCTTAACATATCATTTTCTATGGAATAAGATGAAAAATCTTGCAAAGGTTTGGTACTACGGTTGAAATGCAAAAACACACATATAAAAAACTGCCAAATTTCAAAAAATAATATTACAGTTTAAGGTCCTATTAACTTTAAGAATTCATGCCTAGGGTCAAATAATAAAAATAAGTAAAAACCCGAACAAACAAAAACCCAAAAGCAAAAACACATACACCATACCACTACCCCCTTCAAAAAAAAGAAACCACAAACCCAAAACATTTGCCTATGCAAAACTTCTTGCAACAGCATTTAAGTACTTGGCTGAAATCACTATAAACTTAGTTCATTACTTCTCTCAGTTCTACTTTGTTCCTCTTGTGCTTTTCTAAAGCAGTATAACTTTGTACATGTGCCATTTTTTCTGAACCTTTGTTTTCCTCATGTACCAAATACTGTACTCACCTTATTTCTCTTTTGTCAATCCCTTGATGCACTATGACAGTATTCTGTCTTCTCTTTTCCTCTTACTATAACCTAAAGCCTGAGCTCAACAGATGCTAATGTCTTCAAACTCACACTAGTTTTCCCCTTAATCTCTCATTTCTTCTTTAATTTTTTAAATGAAATGTTATGGAAGCATTTTAATGGAGTTCAAGAGCTCAGGCTAATGAGCAGTTATGAACAATTCATAACTACTCTTCCTGAAGACAAACCATAAAAGAAGGTTTTCATCAGATTTTCAGTTTTGTGAGTGCCTGAGGATACCAAAGGACAGTGGGGAGAGCTATAAAGGGAATTAAATGTATTCCCTATTATTATAATGTTTCTTCCTGCTAATTAAATTCACCCAGGGGTAAAGATCTTGCAAAACCATTGCATCTTAAACTCTTCCATACATTGTGTAAGCATGATGCACCTTGGAACCTCAAATTCCTTCCTGTTTGTGCCAGCACACCCTCGTATACTCATATACTTACTGTGGATTTTATTGTCTGTTTGGAAAAAATCTATCCTGAAAGAGCTGATAACAAACTTTAGAAAAAGATGAAAGCAAAAATCAGAATCCAGGTTTCTATACAACCTACTTACAATACAAAGCAGTGATCCTTTGAAGTTTCTTAAACAAAGCAGAGTTGTTGGTTCCTACAGTAAAATCACTTTTAAAAGTAAAAATCAATTAAAACAAAATCCATTTTAAAATATTCCATTTTCTCCTCTCTGGATTGCTTTGCTTTTATATATTCAATATTTCTGGCAACATTTAAAACCTAACAATTTTGAGTACATTAAAAAGTTCATATAGCTGGTTTTTCAGTATGCAATGTCAGCTGAGTTACATAACAAAATGCAATAGGAGAGAGGGATTTGTAAAAAAAAAAACAAAAGGAAAACTTATAAAATGCTAAAGTTTTCCATTAATACTGTTTATCAGTATACCTATGTCAGATTATGGTCCAAGTAGATGCAATTCCCACCTCCTGTTGCCTGCAAAATAAATTATAGTGTTGTATCTTTCTTCAATTAATACAGGAAAGAACTCCTTTTAACTGAGCAGAATTTAGCCTTGAATAAAAGGGTTGTACTGTCTTCTTAATTAGCCATTTCTTGAAAGCAGTGAGTATAGATAATATTCAGTCTTACATCTCAAAAAATTATTGAAACCGCAATTATGCTACAGAAAAAAAAGCATTTTTATTAAATACAAATTGGCTGAATATTATCAATAATGAGTCTTCCATCTCCATTAAACTCTTCATACTATCACAAACACAGGTGTGAGTACTTTCCCATCCATATTCCCTTTCATTATCGATAATACATTTCTCATTATATGAAACAGCAAGGAAAAGGATGTATGAGGGGAGGGGGAAATCAGTCACCATCTTTTCATTCAATTGATGAGAAAAGAAAGACTATTTATCTTAATTAATGTTCATCTGAATCAAATTATTGCCTCCTGAAAGTAATACAAATGTTCTCCAACCTGAAGGAAAATTTCTCTGTTTTGTTAAAGGATACAAGAAAGTGATAGGAGACAATTATATATTTTATTAGCCATATAATCCTTGACATGCAGTTCTTAGACTCAGCTAAGACCAATAAGGGAAGAAAAAGATGCCAAACAAACAACAGACAAGGGACAAAGAAAATGGCATATTGATACTCTAGCAGTTTCAGACCTAATACCAGAGTGAGACATTAAGACAGACAGATAAAGCAAAGCAGAAAAATACATATGGCCATTCTGAAAGCAAGGAGAGTATTTGCACTTAGCAGTAAAGAGACAGAATTTTGATTCAGTCAAGACATCGGAAGGTATCTAGCCCAGAACAGTCCTTACTCTGCAGTCTAAGAGCTCTTGTAGACATAGAGAGACATATATGTGGGAACTGGTGGGGAAGTAAAGAGACCTGGGTCACAGACTTTATCAGTACTGCAGCCACCTCCTGGCTGATGACCCAGATGAAGCTGATAAAGGAGCTTTTACTTGGATAACTCTCAAAAAAAAAATTTTGTTTCTAGAATACCAAGCTTTTTGAAACTGAAAATATTGTAATGGTCATGATTTCCCCACCTTCTTAAGATCCAAGTAATTTCCAGTGATGTGTTTATAATGAAAAAAATTAAAAATAAAGTTTTCTTCGCGATCATCCCTTCTTCTGGCTCTGATAGACTGTTGTGAGAGAAAACATCAGTTTGCCTCACTGGAACCTGATGATTTTAGTGCTGTCCTATGACACCAGAGAGAAGTCAGTGCTCTTGTTCCGAAAGTGACTGAAGCAGGGAGTTTCAGACTTTCCCACATTTCATGCCTTTTGTATGACTTTAAAAGGAAATCAATTACAAAACACTTCTCTGTTTCTCTAGAAGTCCTCAGAGTACCTAAAATCCTTCCTCTACAATACTTTGTTTTAAAAAAGAAAAACAACAGGTCAAGTAGAACATTGCATCTTAGTATCTTCAGATATCATTAGATATCTTTTGGGACAAGCCAGAGCCTGGCCTTTCTATTTTACTACATTATTGAGTACCTTTTGTGATCTTCAATCTAGCCACAGCAAATTAAACTTGTCAATTAGTCCAACCCTTCACTTGACCTTCAGCCACTTTAGAACATTAGGCTTAAGAAACTCAGTATTAAAATATATAGTTGAATGAGTGTCATTAATCTTTATTCTAAAAGAACAAGAAAAGTTCTTCAGCACTCTGTTCTTTTCTGTAATGAGGTAGGAAACTAGTAGTAACAGGCTCAGGATATCTGTAGGGTTTTTTATATTCATTTTTGGCTTAAGCTCAAGCTGTTGCTTCTTACTATTACCTCAGTTGTTTATCTTCATTACGTGCATTCAAGCTGTTCTGGTATCAATACCTCTGTAGCCTTTTAATATATAGGAATATTCATATTATTTTCTAGTTTTAAAGCTCTGTTAATTGACTATTTTATTCAGTCTTACGCTTTTGGTATAGTAGTTTAGAGCTGAACCCCAGAGAGAGCATTCTGGAATACAATTATACTTTTTTTGATCTGCGATTCTTTTGCCTTCTGTTACAAGGGCAACCATGCAGACAGACCTAAAATGAAGTTAGGTATTCATTCCAATGTGTGAAATTATATGCAGAAATCCCAGGTATGACCAAAATTACCTTTTGATCTTTGTTGACTTCTTGCTCCTTTACCACCTGTTGAAAGAACTCGTTGCATTGCGCATTCTAGCTCCCAATATCACAGTAAGACTGATAGTGAAATTAATATTGCAAATGAAATACTTATTTGTGTTACTTCAGTAACATTTAGAAATTCTGAAGTAACATGGTAACTGCTGTGTAGCAGCATCTGAGCTTTTTGGCAATGCCTGAATGGCAAAGTACCATACTTTCCACTCACACATAGTGTGCATTTTACTAAAGCAGATCAGTTTCTTTACTATAGTCTGAAAAACAAGGATCAAGAGGTTCAAATTCACTCTGCTGCTGGGCTTTGTTATGTCACAACAAAGATAACAAGCAATAAGTTTAAACATAGCCTTTAAGTATGATGTCTTAAATGCATAAATATTTTCCATTATTTTTTCTGTGAGATTGCACTTTTCTCTCCAGGTTCCAAAAAAGAAAAAAAACATGAAGACTAACATACCAAGAAAGAATGAGAAGAAATCCCGAGAAAATAGGAACCTCTTCCCTCCTATGATTTTAGAGTGAGAGGACAAGTTAGAACCAGAGTAGCAAGGAATGTGAACATTTCACCAGGATAAGGATATTTTTCATTACAACGTTTCTGATATACTGCCTATCACAGTGCTTAAAATTCAAAGCTGCTCAGATTGTATTCCACCCAATGTACTTGTTGGTTGTATTTCTTGGGTATGTAATTTACTTGACAGGCAGAATTTAAATGCTTTAAAATAAACCATTGTACCAAGAACAGATGCAGTGTACTAACAAAGCTTTAAGTTTCACTGGGCTTTTAAATGCAACCAATTTGTTAGGGTGAAATCTTTAGAAATGAGCCCTAAAACCTGTAAGTAGAAGAATCCATTTGCATTGCCTTTTCTTCCCCTCACTGAACCACTCAAACCTTTTCCATTATTCATATGCAGAGGCTCCCGTAACTTATTTGGAGTGTAGAAGACTTGGCCTGCTACTGTGACTGCAGCACCTATGGCTAATCTATATCTGGGGTGAGCACTGATGAAAACCACAGTCAGCAAAAGATTCTGCTGAATACATCAAAAGAGATTAAAACATTACCCTTGTTATACCTGCTTATCCCATCCTCTATTTCTTCTCATATATTAGGTAATCTAAAGTGTTTTGTGCTGTTTGTTGTTTTAATCTTTGTTTCACAAGTTCTTTAAAAATAACTCTGTATCCTCCAAACTCTGGGATGAAGGTTGCCTTGCATAAACGAAAGTTGTATATATACATTCTTAAAACAAAAGTCTGCACTAGTCAAACATGAGCTTGATTCTTCTAAGTTAGATAAACACCCTAAAACACATCACCAGTCTACTATTTCACATTGAAAGTGGCACATCCCATTCCACATTTCAAATATTCCAACAGGATAAGTTATGTGAAATAGACGATTATGAAAAGAAACATATTAGAGTGTATTAATTCTGAAACTGCAAAGGGAAGATAAAAAGGGAATATAGAGTCAAGGTGATGGAATTAAAAATTTCCATGATTATTTTTTTATCTCACAATAGAGATACGCAAGCAATAAAGTTAAATATCATCCTGGTTAAGTGGCCTAATTTTGGATACCAACTGGAAAAAAGGCTGGCAGTATCCATTATATCTCAGATTCCTTTAATACATTCTTCATGCTCTAAAATGTTTCCTTCTTCTTCTTGACTTGCTGAGAAAGGCTCTATAAATTTTTTCTGTTCGTATTTCGGTTGAGTTGGCAATGATTGTCAAGGTTATCTATTTCCCTTCTATTGATTAAGAGCTTCTATTGATTAAGCAACNTTCTATTGATTAAGAGCTTCTATTAAGAGCTTCTATTCTATTAAGCACTCGATTTTATTGCAGGATGAAGTTGTGGGGATTTGCATTATTTTATTTTTTTTTAATCTTAGAATCTTGATACTTACATACAACTTTTTTTGAAAGCCTATGTAAGATCTAAAAACCTAAACAGATATAGCATGAAACAAATCAATATTTTCAAGTACCAAGTAATAAGTTATGAAGTAAGAGTCAGCTATTAATTTGTAACACAAACATGTGGAAGCCATACAGAAATGAACAAACAAAACTGATTACATTCAAAGGTTTCTGGTCTCTTGTGGGCAAGCATCTGGATTAAATAAAATACCTCAGAGGGAGACTGAGTGGAGAAGGTGAATGTGTTGGTCAGTTCCCAACCCTCATTCAAATGAGACTGGCAGGTTCTGCAAAAACTTTTACTATTTTATGTAAACACTGGTGCAGACCAACTCTAACATTTAACTTCGGTATTCACAGTGAAAGTATAGAGTTTCATGAATATATTGAAAATATTGAGATGAAATCATTATATGGAAAGAAAGAGGATGTTATTTTAAACTAATCAAGTTTTACTACAACATCAAGATCTTATTACAGAAGCCTTTTCTAGTAAATATACTTTCTCATGTAAAAAGTTGTCAGACCTATTATGAACTGCAGTTCTAAGTGTCATGAATTAAGTATTCTTTGCCAAGCAAACAGCCCTTCTACTCACAAGCTGTGAAAATCATCTAGAAATTAATAAGAAGGGGCACTGTTTTTTGGCAGCTATCTACAGTTTAAGCATAGATATAATCCAAATTGTTAGTATGATCTCTGTCCTTGCCTCCAGAACAGGCCAAAGCAACATGAAAGGGACAACACCCTGCAATTTGCTGCTTAGGTCTAAGAATGGCAACTTCTATGCAAATACATGCTAGGTAATCAAGGCAAAAAGCCCCCAGGATGGAACAGGAAATTCCACTTAGCGAGCAAAGACATGCACATAATGGGGGAGCCACAGTACTTAAAATGGTAAGGTTTACATTGGCCATATAAGACACAGCATACATGGCCAGGGACAGCAGTCAGAAACAAATGAGCATAAGGCACTCCTTTCATGTACAGACAGGGATGACCGATGTTGACTGGAAAAACTAAATTTGAAGAAACTCTTTCCTTTGCCTTCCACAGACTTTACAGCAGAATCAGATAAAGGAAAATGAAGATCTTTTGTGAGAGGAAGAAACTGCAGTTATTTTAATCAGTATATCTGTACGACATAGGTCTGGATTAATTGCCCGAAATATAACGAATGACTGGGGTTTTTTCTGTTGCTTAAAAAAATATTTTCAAGCTTTTAATTATTCAGCAAGTCCTAGTGTAAGCAATTTGTAGAATTTAAAACAGGAATTGATGTATTATTTAAGAAAATAAAATCAAGGAAATTTCTCCATCCATTTTGCGGAATAATGTACCATTTCCAGCAACATTCGGAGAAAGCCAAAATTCCTTACCCTGGTGGAACAGATTTCTGGTGTCCTCACTGTAAATACACCAGTATACAGGAATGAACTCCTTATTTCCAGTTACGAGTGCAAAACGCAGAACTTTAATCCTCTCAACTAATAATCACACTGGCCATAAAGTCTAATACATGCTCTATTAGGAGCTCATATTTCTTTTGCTGATCCAGTCTAGCAAGTCTTTCTTGTACTGAGAAGGTGCAAATGTGTTCTGTATTGTACCTTGCACTTTTCTTTGCCTTGCCTCTCATATTACTACCTGAAGAACTCTGCAATTTCTTAGTAACCACAAGACATTGCCACCCACTCTTATCCGTCTCCCATGTTAGAGTCCATCAGTGACTTTATAATAAAGACATGTTCAGACCCAAATATTTAAAACTAGTTATGGGTACAGAAAAAAACCTGTTGGTTCTTAGACAAACTTGAAAGGATGTTTTAGTGAAATCAATATTGTACTACAAGAGGCATAAGAAACCTGAAAATGGTCACATCCCAGTCTCATCCAGAAATAGATCAAGACCTGTTAATTTTTTTTTTGTCAGTAATGGAGGTCTAAAAGATCTAAGCTATGCATCATTCATCTAATGGAAAAGGAGTTTCTCAAATTAATATGGTACACAGCTTTTTTGAGCTATCATCCTTATATGCTATTAATTTTTCTTTAGCAGTATGAAGTATTAAGCTGATATTTAATTACGAACTACTCAGCTAAAAAAGGATACATGAAGGAACCCCAGAAAGAGTCAATAAATATTTTATTTAAAGGAATTACATTTCTATTACCAGAGTTCAAATTTCTACAGAACCGATATATCAAAACAATTTGTAAAATGTGGTCACAAGATATATGCATGCCTGTGCATTCACACTTCACAGCAGTGCTACTCCGCCTTATCCGTGAATGCCACAATGAAGTAAAATTTAGGGATTCTCCAAGCTACCACCAGACAGAGGGAGACTTGACTTTTATCCAGTAGTGGCCTGAAGTACTGACGTGTACTTTCAAAACTATCTGTACTTTTTAATTTAAAATATACATCTATATCTATCTGTATTACCTATCTATATATCATCTATCTGTGCAGATAACTAGCACTTTCTCTCAGAGGTCTTAAAGGCAGCTACTGTTGCCTATCAAAGAATGTTAGTGAGAAAAACATTGGTAGATGCCATATTCACTGCTGTGTGCATTTAGTTTGTTTTGCAAACTATGTAATTTTCTAACTTGAGAGAGCACATCTCCTAGTCCACTCTGACACTGTTGCTAGTTCCAAAACCAGTGTCTGTAATGTCAAGGGAATGAGACATTTAGGATGCTGAGATCAATTTCAAATCCAACAAAGTCTAAACAGGATCCTAGCTATCTTTTATAACATAACACAACCTAGGATGGTATCACTCTGTATATTTTTATGTCACAGAATAAGATAAAGTTGGAAGGAACCCACAAATATCATTGAGTCCAACTGTCTGCCCTGGACAGCACCATCCCCAAGAGTTACATGTGCCCAAGAGTGTTTTCCAAACCCTTCTGTCCTTCTCCTTCCCCCAACATATCCCCACTCCGCAGATCAAGAGAGAAAGGCATTGGTTTATGCCATATCAGCTAGAGAGCAAAGTGTACTACCCATCTTCAAATAAATTTAATAATCCTGTAATATCTTTTTCTTTCCTTCTCATCTCTTCCTCTCAAGGATCAAGCACAGTCAAAAAAACCCCAAAACACTTCAAAAAATGAGTTAGAGGGTTTGCTCTTTCACAGTTCATCAAACAAATCAAGAACTGAAGATCATGTACCTGTGATTGAAAATAAGATTTTAACAAGCAGGGAAATGAATAATTCATTTTCAATGTGATCTTTGGACTGGGGTCCCCTGGTTCTTCTCAAATTTACTACTTCAGAAGAATTACTCTGAAGAGATTTCACATGACACAAAGATTCCTTTGTACTTGTCAGAGAGTCAAGGTGGCCTCCCATCAACAATATGGCTTCAGGTTGATTTTCTTTCTCCTTTTCAGAGTCCATTTCCCTCTCCCGAATACTGATTAGGACCAATATCTGCTGTGTTCCTGTGACTTCTAACAGAATCAAACAAATTCAGCTTTGTCAAGACATTGACTGGAAACTGTTTGAGGCAGGACTATGAGCCCTCTAAGACTGAAAGGATTTTTTCTTCCCCACATGCATTTTCACTGTACTGACCCTCAAAACTGGTATGAATAAGATGCATTTCTGCCCTTCCCTGAAACATTTTGTATACATTTTTGACAAGAGCAACGAGATACTGATTTTTTTTATTATCAAGCTCTTTTGTTATCATTGCAGTATAAGTGGAAAGCAAAGTCAAAATAATATATCATGGAGCATAAATTACAGATGTGATTCTAAATACTTTTAAAAAGTGAAGTTCTTAGACATCAAGATATACTGACATTTCAAAATATGCCCTTGTTCCTGTATTATTCCTGTGTGAGCATCAGTTGCTTTTTTCAGAAGGAAATATACTTTGGCAAGTATTTCTTCTGCTTATTTTAAAAAAGATATATCTAATACAGACCTTATACTTCATTTTCAGATCAGTAACAAGGTCTTCTAGGAACCCAGAATTACCTGTTTTTTTATCAAATGTGTAGTGTTTTGTGCTAATCACTATCAAAATGATAATATTTCGGAGAGGCTGTATTACCTATATTTTCTATTTAGGACACCAGCAAGATTTGGGGCTAGAACACTTGCAGGAAATCAGGCTTTTTCTTTATGAATAAAAGCTTTCCAATATTCCCACCATTGGCCCAACACAAGGAGGAAAGGGACGCAGATGTTTTTTTTCTTTTCACCCTGGGCATTGATTTAAGGGATTTACCTAGCATATCAGAAAACATCCATGGCAGAAAAGATTTAACTAGGAAAGAACCCATCTCTCCTGAAGCAAGTATTTACTTTTTAAAAACTAGAAATGCTCTTAAATTTTGGGAAATGTGAGCTCACAGAAATCAAAAGGGAGATGACTATGTATTTAATAGGCACTAGAATACCTGACCAGAGAAAGAATCAGGAATCTGTTTGTAGAACAGGCATGTTCCTTCATTACTGAGATCTTGTTAGTATCAGAGAGAGCTTACCCTGAAAAGCTACCTACTGAAGGGGAACAAAAACTGTTAAGGCATAACAGACCATGCTTCATTGATAATTTTATATATTAGGCAGGATTTCAGAATCATTTTGATTATTAAACAAGTACAGTCCCACACTACAGCAAGGCAGAATCCACATTAGCTGCACTTTTTAAGGATAGCTTGGAGCACATAACAGTATAAACAAAAATATCTGTACTCCTACACACATTTCATATAAGACCTTGAAATGAAAACAGCTAAGACACCATAAGAGCAGGTATTCTTTATACTGAAAATATGTAGAAATTGATAGCACAGCTTAATACAAAGCTGAATTTTACCAGAAATGATGCAAGATCAGATTCATTCTGCAAGTATAAAAAGTAGCATAAATATTTTCAGATATTTTCAATTCTCTGAATAGAAAAGAAAGTTTAATTCTAATATAGTCAAATTATTGCAAGTTACGCTACTAAAGAGAAATTCATACCAGCAATCATTTCTACCTCAGACTCCAATGGTACTCAGGATTAGCAATATGATACCAAATTAAAATATCCTTCACTTTGATAACTCCTATCCATTTCCAGATTTATATAGAGAGGAAAAGACAGCAATTATGGAGGGCACAGAGAAAGTGGGGTATTAATACTAGGTTTCCAAAGGGCTATCAAAAAGTTTAATTTTGCTATTTCTTCTCTGCACAAAACAAGCACTCCCCTCTATCCCCAAGAGACAATTCTGCATTGTCAGTGATGTGAGAAGCAGGATCTCTTGGTTCTCCTTCAGTCAGTGCATGTTCTTTACTACACACTACTAGATTTTCCTGAAACAAACAAAAAACCCCAAACCCACATAAACAAACAAATCCCCAAAAAACCACCCTTCCAAAAAAACCCAAACAAAAAACCCCAAAAAACAAAACACCAAAATCCTGCCCCAAAAAAACCAAAAAGAAAAAATAAAAAACAAAAAAAACAACAAAAAAAACCAAACCAAAACAAATAAAGGCCTACTAAGACAAGCATTAAATTAACAGTCCATGGTTTTGAAAATACCCTATGTATAAAATATACACACAGGCATATTAGGCAATTATTTCTTCCACAGCACTTTTTGAGAAGGTGATCAAAAGAAATCAATGCAGTTTTGCAATTCACAGAGACTGTTACTATGTAACAATACAAAATAAACTGTCCAGCCTCTTACACACATTTTCAACTAGCACATCTGAGTGGGAGCACGTATCAGCCTTTGAAATGGAATTGGTTAGACAGTGTTTGTTCCTCTAGTCCCCAAAGGACTAGAGACCTATTTCCACATCAGTAAATTCAGTGGGAGCTTACTTGCTGACACAAAAAACTCAAATTAGGACACCACTGGGCATACTGTAGGCTACAGTGTGACTCTACGCAGAGTTGAGAAATACAGATAGCATTTTAGCTACTGCTCCTACTAGTCAAGAGATATTTATACCAGGAGACATCCTAGTCCAGAAAGGAACATCAATATCAATTGCTCTCTCCTGTTTTCTTTTTCTTCAGGGTAGACTTTGTTGTTTTAGAAAGGACTCTTGGTAATATACCATTCACTCCATCCAACCTCAAGCCAATCTGGCCAGGAAGCAGGACAAGAGGCAGAAAAATAAGTATTAGACAAGGGCTCAAGTTGGAACAATTTGAATTATGGTGTGATATGGTGGGTTGAGGCACTGACTACATGAGGCCTTGGGAAGTTGGTATGAACCTGTTGTGGAGAAAAACTGCAGGAGCCACATTATGCTGGGTGTATGGATGTGAATGTTGGGTAAACTCAGACTCTGTCCCCTGCATTTCACGTCTCCAGAGATATCTCATCCCCTGAAGAAGCATAACAACTACTCTGCTATTTTGTTTTCTTAGGGTTTTTTTTCTTCTTTTTCTCCAGAGGAAAGTTAATTACATCCAAGTGTACTGTAATAAAATTACCCAAATTAAGTACTACAACGACTGAGGAAAAAGTGATCCATCTGTAATGCAAACAGAAGAAACTTTGCTCGAGCCAAACAAGAAGGTTTTGTCTCACCTGCGTGTTGATATCTAAATGACCCCAAAAGTCTCTCATCCTAAAGTAAAGTGTACTAGTTAAGGAGTGGACATGCGATGTCTGATCCTCACCTGGGCTATCAAAGCCAGAGTCAAGGCCTCACACCCTAGGAGAAAGAATACAGGCAGAGCAATGCTGCTCCATTACAGAAGATGAAATACTACTTTAAGTGAAAGGCAATGTTAATTTTTCTGCAAGCAGAACATAAAGGCAGAATGAAACAACAGCGCACAGAGCTGTGAGGAGCTGGCCTTCAGTCAGGCTCCGTCTTGTGTCAAGGTCTGTCTCTGTCCTGGTGTAATTATTCTGTATGTCATCTTCCTCAGTGCAGCCTTCACCTCTTGTTTCTGAGGCTGTGGAACAGAGGGTTCAGCACAAGGATCATCAGGGCCACTTTGCTTTCACCTACTGAGGAATGGGATCTGGGATGCACATAAATAAAGGCAACAGTCCCGAAGAACAGGGGGGAAGCATGTGCTGAAAGCTTTCAGTCTGCCATCAACAGAGTAGATGACAGTAAGGTTGATTATCAGCACTAAAAGTTTAGGAGATGAAGACAATGATGGTGTTCAGGATGCTGAGCACAAAGGACAAGGTGAAAAGCACTAGCTTGCTACTGAGAGCCTAAGCAGGAGCTAAAGATCCCTGTGGGGATACTACAGAAGAGGTGGCACACCATGCTGGTGGCATGTTCCCCGGCGCTGCTCATTCCCATGCACACAGGGCTCCACTGGAAGCCTAAGTCCCTTATCACCACTCCTAGAGCTCTGTAATCTTGCTGCTCCTCAGATTGCTCCTGGCTGCATCACCAGTGCCCATAAACAACAGAAGGGGTTAATGGTTACTTTGAGAAGTTTGAAGATTCTGCTTGAAAAAACGCTTTTGAAATCAAACACTGAATTCACTTTTTAGCACTTAGGTTTTGCACTTAACAAACACTAAGAATGAAAATAGTAACTGCACTTCTCTGACCATGCAATTTTTCTTAAAAAGTACCTTAAAAACCCCACAACTAGTTTTCACTGCTATTAATGTGAATCACGTTTTAGTGCTTCCAAGTAACTGACATTGCTTTATGTCCTTTGCCCAATGTTTGTTCCATCATTGTGAAGAGAAGGGTAATCACTAAATAGTCAGAGGTTACATCAGGGTCAGGGTCTTTGAGCAACCTGGTCTAGTGGGAGGTGTCCCTGCCATGGCAAGGGGTTGAAACTAAATGATCTTAAAGGTTCTTTCTAATCCAAGCTGTTCTGTGACTCTGAAAGCTTTTTGAAGAGTAATATGAGTAGTAACAACCTGGGTTAGGGAAGAATCTCCATCACAATTTTCTAACATTTATTTTCCAACAGATAAGTAATGGGATATACACTGTGTGCTGTTATACCATGGTCAATCGAGCACCCCACTAAAAAAAACTGGGTAACTGTGAATTCATACAGCTAACAGTAGAGTTCTGCCAAATATGTTTGTATTTTTTTCAGAAGATGGCAAATAATATCTTCTACTGGCAAAGATAAGCAGAATATAAATATCTATGTTCAAGCTTTATTCTTAAATATGCTTATTAAAGTTCCTCACATGGTTTTCCTATCTTTTAAGTGTACATTAATAAAATGTAATTATACTCTGGGAGATGCATAGCGTTATTCTGATGGATCACAGATAGGGTTAGGCAATTCCAGTCTGATCTGAAGTCAATGCCAGCAAGAAATGCACAGGGCAATAAGAAAGGATTCTAGAAATACATAAGCAGCCAAAGGAAGGGCATGGAAATGACTGAGATACTCAAAGTCTTATCAGCCTGTCTCTACTAGTAAAATCATCTTTCAGGAATAACAAGGAAGGAAAGTATGGAACATTCTGCGAATCTAATTTATGCCCAGAGAAACATATCCTAAAGCATTGTGTGAGGAGAAGTCCTTCAAAAAACTCAATACCACTTTATTTTCACTCCAGGCATTTTGAAAGAGTGATATCTAATGCCTCCCTTGTAACTTAATTATTAAATCAATTAATTTAATTATGTTGCATTATTCTTCACTAGTCAAGAAAAGAATCTTGTTTGTCAGTAGGAAAAATATCTATAAGGCTCTCTAGGTGTACATCAAAGGTTAAAGAAAAAGGATGCATTTTATTAGAATGCTTTGTATTTAACTTAACTGGAAATGGAGAGAACAGAAACGTGAGTGATTCTGACACAACTACTGCACCCACTCAACGCCATTCAAAAGTGGATGCAGAATGCTCAAGGAACTTCTCCACAAACCTCAGTTAGCCTGTAGGACACCATGGTGGGATACATACTGAGAGAAGCTCCAATGTTTTTGAGAAACACTCAAAAAAGTGTTAGAGATTTCATGTATAACGAAAACATCTATAAATGTGAGTTAAGATATATATACCAGTCATTAGAGAAAGCTCCTTGAAAGGAAACCCTAGGTCCTTGAAAGGTAGTTATATTATTTCCCGTATCAAATGAAATAATTTTCTCTGAAACAGTCACTACTCCTATTCTAAGCAAAGGATAGTCCTCCACTCATTGTGGCTTATTCCCCTAATTGATAGGTTTCATCTGGATTTACAGCTACAAGAGACAAATAGCTCATCTGGTGCAGAGAACAGAACTACAACTATGGATTTATCAATTTATGTAACTGAAAAGAATTATAAGTGTCAATATAACATAATGGTAGCAGCAGCACCTTTTCTTCCAGTATCAGTCCTTTAAGTTGCCTTACAAATATACATGAGTGCAAAATAAAATCCGTGAGGGTTTTGTCAGCTTTAACAGTTAGTATTTACATCTACATTTGCACTTAGAGATGCCCCATCTGAGGTATGAAGGAAAGACCTAACGTTAGAAGCTTACACATAGCATTTCCCTCAAGATTGCTATACCCATAATGTAGAAAACTAAGCATGGCTAAGTGCATATTAAACATTTCTTTTTTAGTTTCCCTTTTATTTCTTCAGATGGAATCAGTCACAATAGTTAGAGCCTACCCAAACACATTTTACCAAAGGGAATTTAGCAAGCTATGTTTCTTAGCTGCAATATCAGAACAATTTGTGGAAGGTAATCAAGCAGCAAGTTATTGCAGAGCACTAGCTAGGATGGTCATTTCTGAAGAAGGGAGTCATGCAAAGATAAAAAAATAAATGAAGTCTAAGACTCAGCTGAAAAGTGTTTGGGCACTTTTGATGCACAGAAATCAATCAAGAATTTTGATTCACAGAAACATTCAAAAGCATTATTTTCAGTCTATGGTGGAATGAATAGTAATGGCAAGACTTTGCACGTTAACACGGATACATTCACTGTCCTTAGGCAGGCAGACAGATTTCAAAGCCTGGGGGAGCTTGAACTCTTGCCTCTCACATCCTTGTCAATCTCTGGTTCTGAAAGGGGAACGGGGGGGGATTCTGTTACAGAAAAACACTGATTTACTAGATCATGTAAATCATGTTTAAAAAAACGAAAAGCCCAAAGTTATTAATTTAAGTTCATAAATGAAAAACAAAGTGACTATAATAGAAAATTAAAGATAATTTACATCTAATCACAGTAAATATATTTAAGTAGCTTCTATAGGAACATATGACCAGCTTTATCTAATAGCAGAGAAGTGTTAATAAAACAGGATGGATTTTTTTTTTCCCCCTTGAAGTGGGCTGTAAATAAGCAGCAGCATTCTCCCAGCTGAAAGGAGAATAGGGCATGAATTATTTATACTGCCTGGAATAGATTTAGATTCTTTCAGACATTCTGTGAGTTTTGCAGTCAAGATGCAATCTTTCAATAATTCAAATGTCATCAGAAAAGAATAAGAAGTCATGTTTGGAAACATCATCGTAAATAAGTTTGAAGTGTTGAAAATATACAATGCAAGGACAAAATAAAGTTATTGTTTAGCTGGAATTTGAATTAAATTGATTATATTATTAGGTTTACTATGAGCTACAAAATAAGGGATTTTAAAATGATGTTGTCCTGTGGAGAAGTAGGATGAGATAGCAACATTTATGAGTGTCACATCGAGATGTCCTGAATGTAAATGCTAATACTGAGAGAATAAAATCAACTAACATCACTGAATTTTTGCAGATCACCTTTTTGATTTTAATTCTAACTAGTTCAAGAGACTTTTTTTGAAGTTAGATGTTTTTCAAAGCTCAGAAATGTTAACTTTTAAATGGTTACTGTGAAGTCTGAGTATATGAAATTATTTACTGATTTTATCCAGTAAATAGCAATATTTTTTTTTGCTAACTTGGTAATTCCTGATCATACTTTCCTATTTCCAGTAATTCTCAATCTCCCCTCAACAGGTATGACTTTGAGGTAGAATTGTACCATATTTTCCTAACAGGAGTTTAAACTACCTTAGGTGTTCTTATTCTCTAATGACTCTTGTCTCAGGGAAAATGAAACAAGAGCCTTCTAAACAAGGAAGATGAGAACTCATTGATGAAGCAGATAAAAATGTCCTCTCTGTCCAGTATTGCCTAGGACCCTTTCTTCAAGTTCTATTTTCTAATGTTGATACTTTCTGTGATTCTCATGGCTGAATTCTGAGTCCTCTTGAATCCTTATAAAAGTTTCATTTCTTCTGCCCTGTAGCAGCTTAGCTCCTGGTCTGCCCAGAAGTCTGTTTCTCTGTCTGCACTGCCCCTGTGGTTGCCTGTTTGCTCTATCCCCCTCTGCATGCTCAAATCCACACTTTGAGAATTTCCCAATCTTAGTACTCACAGCCTCCTTCTAAAAGACCCAGAATCAAAGTAGGAGAAAAGCAAAAGCAGCCTCATCCATTCTAAAGGTACAGTTACTATTTTTCAAAAATAACAACAAAAAAAACATGCAGTAGCCCATTGAACAAGGCAACGAGTCATCCATTTGCTACACATGCACTTTTGTAATCACACTTAATTACAACTGACCTTTATATATTTCTGTGGAATATATATATATACACACACACATATAAATATAGCAATAGGGACTTTGGAAAGAAGCAAACTGCACTGCTCCACAGAAAGGAGAATAGTCCAACCAGGCATCACTCTCCAACCTCGCCTTTCAATTAGCAGGACTGGGCTCTTTGTTGGATCCAAGATACAAATAGATCAGTGCTGAAATGATGGTCAAGATCATATTTTACCCTCACAGGATGAATAGGGAAGTTTGTCTTTTTATATTTGGTCCATTTATACTTAAATGATAGCCTTGTTTCCGTCACTCTTGTACTGAATTTAGGTGGCTGATGCTGTAAAAATCTTTCAGTCTCAGTGGTAACGCAGTACTTCCAAGTGGCAGACAGAGTGGGCACGTTACAGTGGCTGTTTTCACCTCTGCCTCAGGCATCATTAGCAGGAGGGAACATCTGCTGGGTTCCAGAAACAGTAATTCTTATAAGCCCCTGTCTCTCACAAGGCTACAGAATGTCTAAAAGGTTTTTAGAAAGATTTGGCTGACAGCACCAGTCACAGCAGAGTGTTTCATCTGATCAGAGACTCTTGATTTCTGTTCTGCTATACTGGTAAGAGGTGGGAGGAGAATCTGATTCAAAACTAGCCTGCCAATGGAACTACTAGAACTGCCTCCAAGCAATGAGTTACACACACAAACACACACACGTTTTCACAAATAAAGGCTAGAAAACACAGTCCATTCCTCACCTAAACTGTTAGCCACATCAATTTTTACCTCAGCTGAGAATATGCTTTAGTAAGTCCTGAGCCAAAGGACTCAGTGCAACACAGAGCTGAATGTACAGGGAAGGGAGCTAAACAGTGGCATTGAAAAGCAGGCACCTCCAGTGTCAGATGTGTTTGCTTTGGGTAATTTTTCTGTCCTTGCACACCAAGGTTCTTTGAGTTTCATGTGTAGTTATTATTCCCAATCTATTTTTTCCTCCAAAAATAAACTGGTTACCACTGATGCAACTGCAATAAGAGCAAACTCTACAAAACATGTAGCAATTTCAACCCAATAGTTGCAGGTTTTTTCCTTAACTGAGTAAAAGTACATTGAAATATGTTAAAATAAATTATGACACAGTCCTCAGGTATAGGGAGTGCTAAATGGGAACATTACCTGAATACTGACAGCTTGAAAAAATATTCATTATACAGTGTCACAACAGTTTCTGGAGCACAGTAGTGGAAAGATACATGCTAATAATATCCCAAGGTCCTTGTAACCTCCTGCTGGTATGGGGCAGATTTCATCAACAGATGCAGAGAGCAATTATTAGGAGACTATGCCTTAATACAGAAATAACAGAAAAAGACTTCTGCTTTTCTTCAGGAAAAATTTGTGTTAAAAGTCTGGAGCAAAAGAGAAATTACAGAAAGGGTACACACAACTACTCTAACATAGAGGAAACAGTGACATCTCAAGTTTTGCCAGAGACAGCAGTTTCTTTCAACACCAAATCTTTATTGAGAAAAGTAACAATCTGAGCAACATGTGCAGTGTTCCACTTACAGTCTGCTCACATGTTGACACATGCCACTCCTCCAAAGGTATATATTTCAGTGTGGTCAGGTACCTAAATGCATCTTCCTCCATCAGAAAACCATCAGGATTTTGTTCTAAAATATAAGGCCCACAAGAATGTGCCACACAACATTCTTTTAAGACAACCTCCAATTCTGATTTTTGCCAAGTCTAAAGTTTTTAGACCTCATCACTTCCTCTGACTGACCTGAATTTCAGGTTCTTCCTGCTTTTATGTTGGACTATGATCCTAAAAATATTTTTCTAATCTAAATCATTCTATGTTTGTTTTTTGGTTTTGTTGTGGTTTTNCAAAATCCTAAATTTTACTGCTTTAAAGTAATTTTTCCTCAAGGAAACAGATTTAGGAAAAAACCCCAAATAGTAAAACCCAAAAATTACCTCAATTCTTTTTCTGAATTAGGCACACCTCTGTAAATATAAACTTTGAAGACAAAATATATGGTTTTTGACACCTGTGTTTCTTAAAAAATGTTGGTTTACAATTTATTTATGTCTTTGCTCCTTTTATTTGTGATTCCTTTCATTATTTCTGTGTGCCCAAGACACGTACAGAAAGGATAGAGCCATGATCACCCCAAAAATAATTTGGCTAACTCTTAAGTGGGTAAAAGTCTTCCAGAAGTACATTTATTTTAGCATTAGAAAAGCTGCTCCCCTCTGTAATAAATTAATGCGGTGACTTTCAGGTCCAATTTCATAAAAAGATAGGCACCATTTCATCTATTTTCATTTACCCTAAAGGATGAGAGTAGGAAGGAAGTGGGGCAAAGAAAAAAACATGTAATAGAGGGTAACAACCAAGACCAAGGCTGAGAGGTTGGGTTTGAATGGTACTTCAAAATATGGAAATGCACAGCAAAAATCCTATTGTTACAAGTGCAAACATAAGCATTTCTGCAGCACTCACTGTAAGTACATTCCTATGTGTTGATCAAGAATATTAATCCTTTTGTCAAAAGCCTTACTGAGGCTCTCTAGGCAGTTATTTAATTTTCAACAAAATTTGCTATGAGAAGCATTTCTGTATTTCTTATTTTTGTAGCTCTTACTTTTTTCTGTTGAATATTAGCATGGAAAGAAGTTCTTTTCATTAGAAGCTTATTCTTTACCTGAAGCCATAACATTTCCACTGAAAAATGACAATGATGTCACAGAGGCAAATCAAAAGAGGTTATTCTGTTTAAAAACTGGTGATTACAGGGTTCTTCTAAAAGTGAGAAACAGGAGGTATCTCAATGATTGTTTCAGAATGGAGTTTCCCGTGTCCTAATTTTCTTTAAAATAAAAGATTGGAATGTTAGAATTCTTTACTTTGCTCTATACACACACCTTACCTATAGTGTTACCCACTGCAGAGCCTCTGTAATTCCTACAGATTTATGAGGCAGGGAAGCCCACCAACTCCCCTTCACCCATGTTACTGAAAATAACCCCATCTGAATACGACTTCAACCCCTTCCTATAACAGGGGCACAGCCTGAAAAGCTATTGACCATTTCTTCAAGGTCACTCAGGACAATCAGCTGAGTGGTGAGCAAAGAGCAACATAACCATCACAACCATTTACGTTTGGCCAGGTAAATTAGGCCAAATACTGAGGCTGAATGGTGCAATCATGACAAATAACAGAGGAAATCACAGAAACAAAGAAAATAATATTGCTGTGCTTTTGAAATGCTCTTGGTTTAAAACTATTTTGTTTCATAAGCCAATGTTCACAAAATAGCTATTAGAATAGGGAGGAATTATGTTTGAAGTCAGATTGTTTCACAATTGCTTTTTTTAGTCTCTCCAAAGCAACAGAGGACAGTTTCAGTAGCCACATGTAAGAGGGCTAGGACAAGAGCTGGTGAATAAAGGAAAGGGAAAATATTGAAAACTGCTACATCAATAAAATTGCAATGATAGGTTTCTAGAACAAAGAAAGCTGCAAGAAGCATGCATACAACCTCCCCAGCAAAAGGGATTTCATCTAGGTCAGACAAAGAAAGCAAACTTTGAGATATGAGCAGACACCTTAGAATCACTGATGTTCAAATTATAATCTCTACATGGTTCCACAAAAGTAGCATTGTGAGGCTCTAAAGAATTCATTTTATGAACAGAACCTGGAGATCAAGTCATGTTTTTCATCTTACTACATCACATCCACCACAACATCAGGCTAATAAAGGCATCTTGAGTATATAAAACAAAACAATTTGGCAAGTATGGCAAAAATTAAAAACTAAGCTTCTTTTAGAGTATATTCATACGTTTCAATGAAAAATGTGTCTTGGCATAGTAATACATTCAGAAAAAATAATATCCAGCGGGTGCTGGAATATTCAAATTAGGCTACTCCTATGGCTATCTGGAAATATTCAGAGCAAAGCAAATCCTGGCAGGAAAATCTTACGGAGAATTGCATCCTCTCTTCTGAAAGAGTCTTAGTCTTTTTGAAGTATTTCAAGATTATGCTCTACCCCATCTCTTTTTCTCTTTCTTTTCCATATTCTTACAAGAACCCATTAGGCAAAAAAAACCCCACCAAAACGAAAAACAAACAAAAAAAAACAACCCACCAAAACCAAAAAAAACAACCAATAACCCAAACAAACAAAAAACCCCCACAAAACAGAATTAATCAAGATTTGGAAGTTATCTTGGTTGAGAAAAGGTGTGGAGCTGAGCATTTTATGGACATGGCCAAGTTGTTGTTCTACCCCATGCACCCCTTATCATAAGGAAGGGGTGGTTTTGGGAGGAACAGGTGGCTGCCACTCCAGAATTCTGAGATCTTATTTGGAGTTTGATTTCTGGCTGGTGTTAAAACCAGAACAGAAGTGAATCTCTTCTGTCCCCTGAAGCCAATATACAATATATTAAAATATAACAATTTACCTTTCTAATTACTCAGCCTTAATAAGCAAAATAACATGCAAGCCACAAATTTAAAGCATCAGGTACCTCTGAGCTCCTTTTTCAATACCACCAAGCTATATTCAGCCTTCTTACATGAATGGTAACAGTCTCTACATCATCTAAATGTGTTGTCTTCATCTTCTTTCTAACAAGAATACAGAATAAAGTACAATACCTTATCTTTATGGACGGCTATGTCTGTATGTAAGGGGAAAATACAGTAAGCAGTAACATAAAAGTTGTGAAAACATCACCTTATAGTGTTTCTTATTGCACTGCAAGTTGTGAGAAGTGGATAAACAAGGGCTAAATGGGATCCAATCCCATTTCCTGCACTGCAGGGAAGTTTGCAGGCAGCATAAGATAAATTGCCCTAGTCATAGGTCATCTTTAATGTTTATAGAGCACTTTCCTAGTGAATGATCACAGAGTGAATCATGAATGTTATAAACAAATTACATTAACATGCACAGTGGCTTGCACTTGACAGAAATACCAATAAAGGGAATTCAGTATGCAAGTAATACATACAGTTGCTTGGCTAAATAAGAATTTTGCTTTCATAGACTGAAAAATTACTTTACAAAATCATAAATGGCCAAAATTTTATCATTCGCTACCATCTCAAACAGAAGTTAGTATCAAACCAAAAGAGTCCCTCCCTGGGTCCTGGCCACGAGCCACTATCTCTTTCCTTCCTAGCCTTCAGCAGAAGTTTGCTGTCCAGTTTAACCACCAGATAAAAACCTTGAATTATTAGTGTTCTTTAAACACCCTGGTTATTCCTACTAGAATTTTCAGCTAGTTGCCACTAGCAAGTTGGGTTTTGTGTTTTGCTGTTTCATTTGTTGTTTTGTAGTGTGCCTCCCCTCTCCCTGTTTCACAAACTTCTACCATAGAAGTACCACAGAGATACACCAGACAATATTGATTTGGGGGTGTGGTGGGGCGCATGATAGGGTGTAAGGCACACTCTTGGGAGAAATGCATTTACTATCTATCCCCTCTCTTCTGAAAATAAATTTTACAAACTTAAAATCATTCTATTGGATTCTGACCAAGAAGCACCTGTAGGTTTATTAAACCTGGTTTAGTAAACCAACTAGCCTGCTCCCATGTAAATTCCCACCATCTTCTTTCCTGCATGCCAGGAAACCCCGCCATGAGAACTGAAGCCATATTCTGACTCATCCAGTTTCCTGAAGGGTAGGTGTGTCAATGAGGCAGTCTGTATTTTTCAAGCACAGACCCACAAACCTGGTGAGTGATTCAAGCCAACGGGTATTATATTTTCATAGTCCTCGTACATTCAGTGCCTTGATGCCTCGCTACATCTGTTATCCTTTTCACATCCCTAGTAATGCTCTGTTCCAAGAGCCTTTGCAGACCAACTGACCATATACAGACATGTCCAAGTTCATTAATGAAATTCTACATGCATAAAAGCAGCTCCATTTCATGTTGCAGCTTGGATACCACATTGTCATTGAAACACATTTCTGTTATTGAAGGAGAGATCACTGTCACAAGAAAACTTTTTGTTTGGAGAACTACTGTGGAAAAATGAAGTTTGGACTTCAAATCATGTAATTTCCAGCACAGGTTCTGATTTTAGTGCAATCACACAACAGAAGAGAAAACCAGAGTTTCAAATGTTCTCCTACGCCATTCCTCTCAGATGTATAAAGGACATGCTCTTGTTCAACAGCTATACCAAGACAGTGATAAATGCCCTTCTACAAAACAGGCAAAAGTCAGTTTTAGCAAATTTTTGTCAGTTGTAGTGCTTTGAGCCTATTCTTGCTTAGAGAAATAAAAAAAAGAAATTAAAAACTAGGGACAAAAAAAAAGGGGAGAAAAAAAAGGACACTTCCATTCCTGCTTTTCACTATAAAATTTCAGACATTCATTTCAAGTTGTGGATAATTTAAAAGAAGTAAATTAAGGAATAATATTATTGCTTTCCTTATGGAAGTTTTTGGCTCTTATATACTATCACATAAGGATCTTGCATAGGATTCCCTTATTCCTGGACATTCAGAGTTCACTCATATTCTAAAAACAAGATTCAGTGCTTTTTCTTTTATTTTTCCCACCATTCTGCCTCACAGATCTCTGCTGGTTACCTTAAAATCATCAACATTAGTCTACAAGCACAATACAGAATATCAGAGATGAGAGAGGAAGTTGATACAAAACTCTCTGCATTTGTATTCCTCTGCCTGCAGTGCACACTGCATTAAGTTTTCATATACATGAATACAGCATTGAAGCACTTTTCTTTATGAAAACAGGACAAAAGTAAAAGCAGAACTGATCAGTGCAGATGAAATATTTTGAATTATTACTATCCTAAATTGTTATTTCTCTGTAGAAATAAAACACTCTACTTTTTAGCACAAAACAAAAACAAGCAAACATAAGAGCCTGTGTACCCTTAATGCATAATACCTATGCTAATTCTATAGGTAATATTGATAGTCCAAGCAAAATTGTGTCTTAAAATTTCCAGTGCAAATAAGTTTATTCAACCTCTGCTATCATATACACAATATCATAATTTATTGAGATCCAGGAACAACCACCTGCTAAAAGTAGATTCTTTTCCAGGTACAGCAGTGTTTTTATCATCTTGGAATTAGAGGATATGCACATATTGAAAAAAATTCTGATACTAATTTGAAACAAGTTAAAATATGCATAGCTCAAAGCAACTCTGGGTATTAAAGGTATTTGACTTGCTGATTGCTCAGAATAAAAGTAAAAAAGGTTTTTTCCATTTCTCAAATGAAGCACAAACACTTCTGGGTTTATTTTGCTAGGTAGTGTCACTTACAAAAAAACCCCTCTCCTAATTGATATATGGAATATATCTGGAGATTATACTTCTCCAGAATACCAATTAATTGTACCATAAAGTATTGCCAACAGCAACATTTTCTGGTTTTAAAACATTTTAACTGCAACGGCATGCTTATTCTATATCATTGCATATTACCTCTCCTCACAGGTGCATAAAAGGTGCATAAAAGATCTAGAAAGTCAATTTTAAGAACCCAAAAACCTCACACAGAAAAAAAAAAAAAAACCAAAGCTTAAAACAAATATGTCTATGCCCAATCTGAAATTAATCACTTCTACTTGTCATGAGAAGCTAATCTGGTAGCATAATCACTAAAAAAAAAAAAATCAAAAACATAACTACATTACCTAACACTACACCTCCAGCAAGAAAATGAAGTCAACAAATAGGGGGAAGATCAATTATCAGGGCAAAACACATGGAGGGTAGGAACAAAGTCTATATTCAAGAACAACTTATAGCCAGCAAAAGGAACACATTTAAAGTAGCAATTAAATCCACAGTCAACAGAAGCACTCTTAAAAAAACCTCAGTCACTAGTTAACCAAATTGCACTACAAGCTTCCCCACTAAAATACATTACCATCCTCAAAGAGAAACACTAGGCTCAAAATTTGTATTTATTTTAATGCAGACTAGAAAAGTAATCCCTAAAACCAATGCTAATCAAGTAAACACTTTTTTCACTTCTTCAGATGCCCATAGCAACAAAACCAAATAGCCAGCAGGCCATATGAAAGCATTCCAAAAAACAATGAGGTTTTAGACAATGAAAATTAAAAATAAAAAATACACAAGGACTCACTAAACAATATAAGATGACACAAAAGCAAACAAAAAACAAACCCCACAGCAACAAGGCTACAAGTACACAAACATATATTAAACAAGCAGTAGAGCCCTCTTGTCTCTATTTCTTACCTTTCTTAACCATTTTGAGGGTGTAGTCCAAATTCTCATGAGCATTTTGCTCTGGTTTCTTCTCCAAGCCACAAAGGCACTCCTGCTAGCTTTAGAACACTTTTTAGTTTCTGATCTATTTCTTACTTTTTTTAAAGGAAAAGAAAATCTTATTGTTCAGAGATTTATTAATTAATTAGTAACTCAAAACCCTGAACTTGAAATAGTAAAAAACCCCAAACAACAAAATAAAATTCAAAAAAAATTAAGAAGCATAATGACATCCCTACAAAAAAAAAAACAACTGTCCTGTCACATTCCTACGTCTTATCGCACTAAAAATGCAGAAGGTTAAAGGAAAGCATCTCTTTTTAAATCCTATCTACATTGGCACATGAACCTAATTAAGTTGAAACAGAAAACAATTTCAGTAAAAAGAAGCCAATTTAAGCAGCAGCCAACTGAAAAATGCTGTGTAACTTCTCAAATGTTTTATGGTTGCTCTAACGATGCTAAGAATTACCTGACTCCTGACAGCTGAAATTCATCTGAGGTTACCAGAAGTTATCAGGACAGTTGGTCAGCAGGGAGGATACTCAGCAGGTGCTAACAATCCAGAGATCAAAGGATCACTCTTTTAAGACCCAGGGAATTGCTTCATAGCACCACCAATCTGGTAGATTAAGGTCCCAAAAGTTTATTTGTTTAATTTTAACAAGGATCCAGAAACAGATGTATACTGACTTTTCCTAAGTATTTAAGGATGCTTCTGTAAAAATTGAATTTATTCATAGTTACACCACTTCCCTTTTATTCTTTTGTAGATACATCAAAGGGAATCGAGATCTTGAAGTGAAATGCAGTAAAACAGGGTAGGCAATGTATGTATTTTACCACTGTGAATTAGATTGCTAAACTGCTGCAGGTGCTAGTCTCCAAGAGTTTCAGACTAACAGCAAGGAAATCAGATGTGTTATCTATTTAGGGTTTCTGGAATCCACTTTCCATGATGGTATTTGAAAACTAGAATACTAAAAGTAGCATTGATCATTATTGCCCTCAATAACAGTATTCTGAGATGCCCATGTAGCTCGGTGGGTGGGGTGTTAAGGCCTTTTTTCTCTACTGCCAGTGTCACAGGTGTACCCTGTAAACAGTGGGCTGTTGCTAAAAACACCATTATCAGAAGGACTTTATGTAGTATGATCAGCTATGATACTTATATATTTGCTATCTGTATATAGCCATCAAATCACAAGGATGACAGAACATAAATGCATGAGGATATTCATGAATTGCAGCTTCATTGCTCCTACAGAAATCCGTATATCCAAGCATTTGAAAAACATACAAGGTTTTGAAAAGGAAAAACCAACAAACCAATGATTTTTTGTATAAAGTAAGAATTAATTTTCACCCACAGGTTCATTTAACAAAGACTGGTGACTTTTAGCAAGTCACCTATGCAGGCTCAGCAAGCCAATATAGCTTATTGATTAATTAAAGAATCAGGTCAGGAATGTAGTCAAGGTTTACCTGTAAAAGTGTGATATGATAGCAGAGCAGCCAACTATTTTGGACATGGACAGATGACAAATGATAGCATAGGAAATAGCCAAACCTGATAGTTAAATGGGATAAAAAGCATGGTTGATGCCAACTGCATACTCAAAGAGATGCTTACCTGACAATCATGGTGCCATTCACTGCTGCATGTAGAAAAAGCAGAATCCATCAGCAGCATTACACTCTTTTTCCCTGGAAGAATTCCTGAATAGCAATTCTTTTGGATGGCCAGACTTTTCTGAACTTATTGTTAAGAAGGCAAATTCACATGGAACTTGCTGGGGAAGTGGTTTGGTTCAAAGCACCTCTCAGGAAATGGATGCATTTCTACAAACTGAAAAGTATGAGAAAGGGAATTCAAGTCTTGAGGGATACAGTAATAGTTGCTCTTTCCAATATGGCTGGAAACATAGAAGAATTATGCCTGTTAGCTCTATAAACAATAAACTTCATCTCTCCAGGAAACAGACCATATAATAAATAATGTTTGTATCACAGTGAATAGAACATTTGTCTTAATAAAATAGAGGCATGCAACTAAGATGTTTTGACTCTGGTACATATTTAAATAAAGGTTGTCCTCACCTTTGTGTACAAAACCAATTTTCACAGCAAAATAAATTAAAATGTCCTATGGATAAACAACAAGATCAGCGTACTCTGACAGTAATAAAACATGTACATGATGAAAGGCAAGCTTTTGTGCAAGCTGACCTATTCATGAGTACAAGTACCTGTAAATCCTACGTGATAGTTGAAAATGTATCAACTAAATAGCAACAGATAAAAATGAACTAAACAGATAATGCTATGTGTCATCTCTTCTTTAAGCAAGCCAAGTCTCAGGATATTTTAAGAACAGAAGGCTTATTTTGGTCTACTTAGAAAGTAGACACAGAAACTCATGCTTCTGGAGCAGTACATAAAGAACACAACTATGACATTCCAATTTTGAGATAGGGGAATGCAAAGTGCAACAAATTTGATCTTTTTTCAGCCTGCTGTACAGCTGGTTGGATTTGAAATCTTTGTAACACCCTGTTTGACATAAGGAGGAAAAATGGTCAAGCTGAGGGTTTGTTTTTCATAATTTTGGGGTATATAGATATTTTGATTGCTTAAAAATCTTATATCTATTTTTCTAATACAGATACATTAATTAGAAATGCCAGTATGCCTCTCCTTAAATGTAGGCATATGATAATGACCTGTTCCTCTGTTTTCTGCTTTTTTGGGGAATAGAGATTAATGTGAAAACAGTTTCTCCAGCAGTAACAGCACAAGGCACTTTGAAACATTTTAAATTCAGCTGATAATTAAGGATAGGAAAGCCTTACGCTGTTGAAAGAAAAGCTTGAATCAGATAATGTTACTGTAATATTTACTTTAACCTTTGGTAATGTCGAATGTCAAACATTCAGATCTGTAAGGATCTAATAATGGAAGTAAGAAGGCTGGTGTTCTCTGATGTTGATTTCTCTTCTGATGGCTAACTACCTCAAAAACCATAGAATGACCAATGAAAGTCCTGCTTTTATTTCCATTGTGGGCAGTACACAGAAGTCTTCTCATATTTATTCTCTGAGTCTAATCCATAAGCATTTTAGGAGTTTAGTGACTTTAACAACCAACAGTGTCGTTAACATAAAATGTTTCCAACCCATCATCTCTCATGCCCTTTTGGGGTGAGTTTTATTCAGGTGAGAAGGAATTGTCATCCTTAATACATGTCAAAAAACTTTGTTTCATCCCTCTTTTTCTCCTTCTCACTATATATATACATAAACCTAACTGAATTTCAAACCCAGGAGAACATTTGTGATAAAACTGCAGACTCTGAGGGAGTTCTTCCACAGATGTCTCATTATATGATCTTAAAGTAATAAAAAGACAACCTGAACTGAAAAACACACCTAGAGGAATGTTTCATTCCAGATCTTCATGCACACTTTTGTGGGAGTGGGTAAGGAGACTTGGAGAACTGGTTACATAATGCAGGAGCATTTGGGAGCATCCAAAAATAAGATGAATAGTGAAAGAAATATAGAACAACAAATCTTAACATTCACATAGCTACTAATTTTCATTGACTATTGGAGACCTTCTTTTATGATGTAAAATATCAACCAGCTAACTGTGAAGAATTTTCATTTTGTGAAAAGGAACTGACTCCTTTTAATAGAAATTCACCCACAAATTCTAAATAAATAAATCACAGATGCATCCTAGCATATATGATGCAAAACAAAACCTCAGAAAACACTCTTTCCTTTTCATAGCATTCTTAAGACTTTTCAGTGGGCAATCTTTTCACTGAAACTACACTGAAGTACTACACAGTATTATTTGTCAGACATGCTGGCTACGTAATAGAATTGAAAAATGACCTAATTTCAAAGAAGGAAAAAGAATACCTATCTCAGAAACCCCCGTAATTTGCAAAGGCCTGGAGTTTCTCCTCTTTGGCCTGCACATGGATGCAACCCAAAAAAATAATACCCAAAATCCACTGGAGTAAGAGAAGAAACAGCTACCAGCAAAACAACCTATAATAGCAAAACAACCATGGGCCTTTGTTTAAGAAAACAGCTGTGGAATGTGTTTGCTACAGAAAACAGATTAAGCACACCAAAGGAAATTATAGTTTCACTCTGACTTTTAAAGGACAATTGCTAAAATCAAGCATCGTTTGTCCACTCATATTCATACTCATACTCAGGAAATGCAAAACTTGAGGGCAAAAAATCCATATGTGGAGAATGGAAGCATTTCAGAGAAAGATTCTGGATTAATTTCACTTGTATCTGACAAGATAACACCCAGCAGTAATGTCTTAGCAGAAAATATTCTGAGAATATTATGTTTTTCAGCTAAAAAATAAATTTCTAACAAAAATACTAGGAGTTTAATCAAAGTAAGACTCAAGTTTCTTCCTCTTTATTGCGAGTGCATTTTCTTGTCCTGCCTTCAGCTTCTGACATCTCATAGGCTTACGCATCTCTGGATTTTAGAATTAATAAAAGTTATATTTGAAACTGTATTTACTTTTAGGTAATAATTTCTTTATTTTTCCAGTGCAACATTGTCCACTTTTCCTATGATATATGATGTGTTTCCTTGCACTAGTTGTATATTTTGTCCACATAAACTACTATAATTATTTTACTTACTGGCCTATTATATTCAGCTGGAGACATCTAGAAAAATGATTTTGTTGCCTGGTGCTTTTTATATCACCACTTTCCCTGCAGATCTGGCAGCAACTTGACCAATATATTCATTTGCATTTTGTTCAGTCCTTGGATGGGTGATGGCCCATTTATGAAAGTAATGCATTTTTGCAGATTTAAGAAACTCTGTGTTTACCTTCATTCCTGAAAAGGCAAATAAAATTGCCACCACAAAATCATGAACTCAGTGTCTACTCTCCCATGACTCTAAGAATAGCAACAGTCAGAAGCTGGGAAATGAAATGGTTAAAAGTTTCAGAGACAAACTCCCGCATACGCTGGGCACAAGCATAATTTTAGAGTAAACAATTAGCAGTGTAGGCACTCCTGCAAAACATTCCTCCACTGTCCCAGAAGGAAACCTTCTTTATGTTCCCTGCCTTTAAATATAAACTTTAAACAATAAAGTTTTTGAGGCACATGTTTATGGGAGAAAAATATAGAACAGAAGAAAGCTGTCCTTATGTTTGTATCAGCCTATTGTCACTGGATAATCACAGATTTTAATTACTTTCAGGTATGTAAAGATAGATGACAAAATGCATGTGTGCAATGTTTTTTTAGAGGAATTATTTATTTGCTTGAGCTGTTCATGCAGGTATGTGCAGCAGTAACACTGATGTGCTTTGAGCTATTTTCTTTTGAATTATTTAAAAAGTAAAAATGGAGTCATATTACCTGGTGTGCATCTGCAAAGTTTAAGAGAGTAGCTCCATGAGACACTGAAAAAGAGATAGCTGGGAACTACACCAGGGTCTGACCCCCATTAACACAAAAATGAGGTGCTATTACTATGGCAACTGGCCTTGGTTACAAGTGGAGGTGGTTGACATTCCTCTTCTCTGCAATACCCCTACAGGCCACATAACTGAGGAAAATATATCTTTTCTGGAGGTACAGATTTGTGTGTCAAACCCCACAGAGCAATTCTATCCATCATGCAGCATTGTTATCCCCAACTGGAAACCCAGGACGTACACAGTGCTCACTCGCAAGGGTGGCAGGACGCCCCCCACTTGGAGGACTTGCATTCATTTTCATCGACTTTGAATTCCAGACAATCTCTATGGCTATTGCAAATCAGAGGTTAGGCATGAGACCCTAAGCTAAAATTGATTTCTTCCTGTTTTGTCTTTTCAAAGCCTCATTTCAGTATGGAACAGGCCTTCTCTTTTTATTTTCCTCTGCGCTTCATGAGAGGAACTCAGTGAAATAGTTGGTAAACACCTTCCTGCAACAAAGGCACATGCACAGGCACACATTTAGCTCTTCTTCCTTTCTTGGACAGAGTTAAATGCCCTATGAGGTATATTGGCTCTATCATTGTGAAAATGCATTTATTGGTGTCTTAGCCAAAACAGTAAGAATGAGTTACATTATTATGGAAGGTACTACTATGTCATTTATGAACTTCTCCTTCTTAAATGCATTCACATCCCAGAGACCAAGTTTCAGAAATTACATAAATTTTCACAGAGAACAGAGGACCCCACATTAGTGTTATATTTTTGAACACAGCTTTGGTATTGAGTAAAGCTGATTTTAAGTGTGAATGTTGGTTCACCACTTATGCAAGGGCTAATAAATTCAGATTCCCTATATTAGACATACATACATTTCCTCAAAGTAGCTTAATTGCTCATTACAAAATGAGCTCTGCATGATGCAGGCTAAAGATTGGAAAAAGAGTGTATTAAGTTTTCATTAATAATATAACATTTCAGTTAACTACTATGTTTTTCAGGAAGATATGCATAATGAAAATAACAGCTTTTCAAGGAAAAAAATCTTAAACTTAACAAAAGCGGCTACTGAGAATTGAAATTCAAAATTTTCTCTGTGAGAAACATATTTTATTTTGCTGTAGTTTTTTCTTTAACATTTCTTCTAGCATTGAGGTATTTCTAATGCATAAGGATTCTAAATGTAAGACCTAATTCCTTTGTTCTTTGGTTGGTCCAGGATGCTAGACAGCTAAACGTAAAGTAATCTGCAGGGTTTTCTCCATTGTTTTTCATTTGGCAATTCTTCTTTTATAAGGGTCATAAAGGCAACAGTCTGTAAAATCTGTTTGAGGTTTTCTTGCTCAGTTGTACTAATCTTGGTATCTTATTCTTTTCATTGGAGGCTTGTGTCTTTCTTTTTTCAATTAGAATTCTCTGAATGATTCTTCATGATGTGGAAAGTCTTCATCTCTTCAAGGAATCTGATTCAGTTAACCTAAAGTGACCTCAATTTTGAACACAATAGAAATAATTTGTTTTCTTTACCTCTACTTTTTAACACAGTCATGCTTAGATGATCTTTCCTGGTAACCTCAGTAAGAACTTAAAAAGAGGATTTAGGTAAAACATTATGGGAAGAGAAAAGCTAATTGAAATTTCAATAAAAAATTAATTGCCACATCCCACTACAATAAAGAGGTCAAATCATCCTCTTACGCTCATTGCGCACATTGTCAGAAATACTTTGATGCAGAAAAAAGACCAGTAATGGTACCATTGATCTTGCATTCATTTGCAGCTGGGAGAAGGGTAAAACAAAGCATTTATTAACTCTGTTCTCATCCCAGCACTGTGAACTTACTCGGAGGTATATGGAATGCCAGTTGTCAGCTATCAAATGTACACTGTTTTGTACACATTTATAAAGTCATATAAAATGTAATTCTGGGATACATCACATTATAAATTTCTATCATCTAAGTCAAGAATGGTCTGGAAAACTCCCTGGACATTTTTCCTGTATTTCCATATCTTTTAAACACAGTATGATGGGCCCTTTCTTCCTGGCTGTAGTTTCTCCTGCTAAAATACATTGTTCATTGCAGAGGATACTTCTGGGAATATCTCCACAGTGCTTGCTGTTTTTCCTGACCTAAACTAGTCCCACTCCCATGGTAATGTCGTATCCTTGACACTGCTGTTGGATGTTGCTGTCAGGATTTCTGATGGATCTTGATATATTTTTCATATAGCAAACATAGAAGAGAAGTGTGATCTCTCTGTAACACTAATGGTCTACTTCTACTACAACCTGAATGTAAAGCATCTGCGACCCATTTCTCATAACTCAACCAGTTACCTTTTTATTTTGTGCTAATAATAGAGTTCTATCTTTCATGCTTGATTAATCTGCTTACAATAAATGAACAGCTGTGTAATCAGTAATTTTTACCGAATAATAAACTTCCTTGAATCTTAATGATATCAAATTTGCTGCTTGCAGATACAGTTGTTGTGAAATAGGTTTCCTTTAAGATCCTTTCTATCCAAATGGTAATGTCTAGATAGAACTAAATGAAGTATATTAACTCATTTTCCCAAAACATTATAAGAATCTTCACATATAGACTTGCATTTCACCTGAATGGTCTCTGTCCATTGCAAATATTAACTTCACTTTGTTGTTAAATGGAAAAGAAAAAAGTTTCTAAAGTTATACTCAAATTCTTACACTATCTCTGAAGACATGCTCCAATATATTAAAAAAACCCTAAAGACACTGAATTCAAAAACATACCAACTTTGTTCTATACCATTACTTTATTGTTTCACATGACTTCATGCTGCATTTATATAAGATACATTTTTAATTAGTTTGTAAAATGTTTGGGTTTAAAACAGCCAATTCCGTTTTCATTTTATGTAAATTCGTATGTAATGTTCTCTAGAAATTTTTTGTTCCATGATGTTAGAAAACATTTAAAATTGCAGTATCTGTAATTGTATTTTGCAGGGAATGTTTGAAAAGCACTGCCTAGTCAGAAGCATCATGAATGCATCGAGTGGAGTTCCACGTCCTTGCACTAATGATTTGAATTTCCTTTTAGAACATTGCAGAACTTGCAAATATGAATCTCATGCACAAAGAAACTAGATCTGAACCACTAATGCAACAGAAACTTATCCTGAATCTAACTGGTGCTGAAAATTACAATACAACTATATTTTTAGTATCTTAGAAATTTTGCCTAAGTACCTTTAGAAGCTGGACTGCATCTAGACTGTGGCATAAAGATGGTCTAGAAACACTCTCTTGAAAAATACTGTACAACTTTTGGAAGCATGGGGTTTTTTAAGCCAACTGAGTACTTTCAAACCCTATTATTTGGACAGTCAGTATTCACGTGATATACAGAAAATCACATGTAGCTCCTAAATCAAACAGAAAAGATCAGAGGTCAGAGTGTCATGGCTTAATGACAAAGGACCCCTCTCAAGAGGGGTCTAATTAAGAAAAGTATTTTCTTTATTCTTTTTGAAGAAAGTCTAACATGTTTTGAAAAGGGTTGAGCTGAATATCGATGAACTTTGAGTGAAATGGTATTGAAATTGTCTTGTCACTTCCAGCTTGGCATTCAAGACTGAATCAGCAGCTAACTGCCTGGTATACCAGCACCACATGGAGAGGGCAACACTGATCTTTGTGGGTAAGAACTTTTCCAGAGCTAAAAAACAGGGGCAGAAGGCCAACTATTGGAATTAGCACATGTTTATCTCAATAACAAAGGGAATAGGGAATAACAAGGTGATTTTGCTGTAATCACTGGAAACACACTTCCCTGCTCTTTTTTTCTTCCATTGTCTTCCCTCACTTGAACAAAACCTGAAGAGATGTTTTCCCCTCAGTCTGCATTGAAAAACAGGATGAAGCATTGAAAAGACAATGAATCTTGCTGCATTACCTCATGTTTAGGAAAAACAAAGAGTTTAGAACTCAAAAAAGAACCAAACAAACCCAAAAAACCCACAAAAACAAACTGAATGAAACTCAGCAAATTTTCTTCCCAATTTGATGAAAGCAGTTAATCTTCAGTTATTTCAAGTTTAAGCCACAACATCTTCCATAGCTAATAAGCCCATTTCAAGGAAAGAAATGTGGAATTATGCTTAAAATTTAAGTACACTTCCCCAGAAGGAAAATGTCTCTACTGAATACAGAGCATATATCTTTACCAACGTAGAAGAAAGTCCTTAACAGATCTTGAATAGATTTCTAGACAGTGAGTATATGAATACTAGGCCATCGCTAACTTCACTGGGAGCAGTACTAGGCAGAAAATCATACAAAACTGCAGATTCAGAGAATCAGAGCAGCAATGTTGAGGAAGACAAAGAAGGTGAAGAAACTAGAAGGGATATATTAGATTTTCTTTAAGTCTTTAAATAACTTAAATCTGTTTATTATCACAGAATGACATGAATTAAGAATGGCTTTAAGAAAGTCAGTCTTATATTACACTGCTTTGAATAAAGCAAAATTGTGTCCTAACCATTATATCTTCTAAGGCTACAGAGAAAATATAAATCTGTGCTATGATTTATCATGTAGCCAAGACACTTGGATGGCTGGTGACTTTCCAGATGTAAGCATTATTGCAAGGAACATTATTCATCATGCAAGATACAGCGAGCTGATTCACTTTTCTATTAACTGATCACATTTAGAAAGCCAAAGAAGTTTTAAACATTTGTTTTATTTATACTTACACATTCTTCAGAAGTATCCTGGGTGTCAATACTTACCTTTAAAGAATATATATACAAAGTCAAATTATAAGTAAGGAGACAAAGTGAGAACATGAAATCTATTTCAAGTCCCTTTCTATTAAAAACGAAACATTTTTTGCTAGTATCTCTGCCAGTTCAGTGGAACAGCAGCACAACATGCTATCAAGTGCAATCAATGGTATTTGCTGGCCTGAACATTTTAATTATGCATTACAGAAGTACAGTCAATTCGGGAGGATCTTTACACTTGTATTCTCAACTCATAATTATTTCAACAGTTCCATATGTCATAATTTGATCAATTGAAGGGCACAGGAAGCCCTCATGTATACATTACGATGATACAGTATCTGTAATAAAAATGCAGGACGCAGCAATCTTCCTCACTGCTGCTTGCAATATCGTTTAGCCTCTGATATTAGAACTGACATTATCTACCTGGTGATAATGGCAGGCCCGGCCATCATTCCCTTGCAAGGACTAACTGAACATAATGGCCAAGAAATAAAACTATGAGCTGTCTAGAAGCATCAGCGGTCTCAAAAAAGCTGTGCCTGCATGAAGTAGTTTCCTCAATAGCACAGCACTTGGATTTCCACTAAGGGATCCTGAATTCAGCAGTGCTTTTCACAGACAAAAGGTCTTTCCATCTTGTCTGTTCAACTTGAAACTTCTCGTGTAGCACAACTGAACCTTGACTACGTATTTTACAGGTTCTTCCACAGGAAAGAAAAAATTGTCACTGCTCTTGCAGTACTGGCTGTATGTTTATTATCGAAAGGGATGGAGGAGAGGTAATCTGCCACTCAAATCACATTTCACTGGAGATGTGCAGGGCTTTGGAGCATAAACATGAGTTTGCCAGTCTGAATTTGAGTTGGCAGCAGCACAGCAGTGACAGAAAGCAGACTGACAGCGAAAGGTGAAGTGCGATGTGAAGATCTAGAAGGTTTCAGTTCAGGGGTGGTATTTAGTGATACCATCTGTAAATGGGAGCAGATGAGGTGGCCTGAGGACAATCTGTAGGAGATAGAGGAGTGAGAATGAATCTCAGAGCTCTAATGGAAACTGAAAGTAGATAGAAGCTGAAAAGAAATGCTGCTTGGTTAATAAGAATAGAAAGAAAGCTATCAGGATATACAATACTAGTCCAGATAAAAGAGCAGGGACTTGTGGATTATAGTATTTGAGAGAAAGATTAAGGTCATGATAACCTGAAAAATTTTTCCAACATTGTACTGCTGCCTATATGTAAATGGATACAATTTCTTAGGGGAAAACAATGAAGTATTTTTAAAATAAAATTGAAAAATCATAATTGAATATAGCTTTGCAATGAAAAAAGCCAAACTGCCCATCTGTGCACAGCCCTTCACCTCCCCAGTGAAGATCAACTTGATATGGGCCTTTGTACATCAGATGCTGATAATGAATGATGTTTTACTAGCAACACTTCGTACGTGTTACCATGTAACTCATTAACAGAGTGAATGTGAACTTCACTGTGCCTCCCAAGAACTAGGATTCTGCATTGCCTTTCCAGGTCAGTGCTGCAACCCTGTACGGCAGCAGGTGTGCCGGGTGCTCTCCCAAAAGACCTGGGACGTGGACTTGGATCCATTTCTGAAAAACAAGATATTGAATTTGTTGCACTCATATTCTAGGCAAATGTGCTAATACCATATTACTGTGGGAGACTGAGACCACCATTGGGAAGGGACAAAATCACCCAAGGAGGAAATCCAGCTCCTGAATTGTAATAGTCTTGTATAAGGTACACAAACCTTGTGGAAGAAAAGAAGGAAAGATATATCCACATAGTCTGTGCTTTTCATCTCCCTCTAAATGTGGAAGCAGTTTAAATGATGCAGTCCTGTACACCAATGTACAAAGACCTTTTCAGTCTAACACAAGGCATACAAGTTTTTTTGTTGTTGGATTTTAAATTGCAATGTAATATCAACTTAAGAACCCAATTAAACAAAACCAAAAGTGTATTATTTTTTAAACTGATTCTTCAGAGTGTTAACAAATATTGCTTGATCTAGGTGGTCTTCCTGTCCTCTTTTTACCTAAAAATGTTGGATCAAAACTCAAAAATGTTTATGTGTATGCTGTAAATTAAGCACATTTCACTATCCCTTTTTTGTTATTGATGAATATATTTCCATTAGAAACACTACTAAAAATTAAGTTTTGGGTGGGTTGTCTCTTAGAATTATTACCATGGAAAAGAGAACGAAACCACACACTGAAAGGTAAATTAAACCATCCACGAAGCATTGTGAGGCAGGGTTGTATTGTTGTTTTTCCCCTGAGAAAAATATTACTTCACCCTTGTCATAGAGCTTTTACCTCTGTCCTTTCAGTTCACTGACATCTTGATATGGAAGACCTATAGCAGGAGCTAAAAATATAATGTACTGTTATTTATTTGAATCAGCTGAACCTTTGTCCTATGAACCAATATGGGGGGAGGTGATGGGGAATGTATATTGCATTCAGATAACATCTGATGGAAAGCAATGCTAAATTTAAAACCTCTTATATTTAAAAGTAGCAAAATATATTATGTACATCACCAAACTATTACTGCCTTGGACAGTAAAAGCAAAACATCATGGCTACTATTTTTAGCTAAAAATATGCTAACAAACATCAGTCTTGCTGAAAGGATAAAATAAGTAACTAAAGCACTGTATTTAAGTATCTAGTAATGACTGTCTTAACAGGCTTTGTTAAGCACTGACAAGGGTATGACAGAAGAAACAGCAAACTCTCCACTGTGCACCCGGCACTTTTCATGCCCGCTCTCAACAGGCTCTGGAACACAAAGCACAACCTGGCTGGCTCAGCACAAACAGGCAGCGGAAGAAGAAGCAGGGGCTGTTTTGCAGCCATACCCAAGAGAGACTGGAAGGGTGCTCTCCCTCTGGTGTCACTTGGTTGGCTTTCTGACTGGGTCTGAGGCTGGGGCTGCAATTCCTCAGTTGTGGGGACCAGAACCGCACCCGGGATCCTGGCACTGCCTGACAGCGCTCCGGACACTGGCACAGTCGCACATCCCAGTCTCGGCCACTGTGCTGCTGCTGCTTTGTTTGTTCTTAGGCACACCCAAAGCTCCCTGCTAATCCCGGATGGTCTCTGGTTCTGCCCTCTTCCTGATCCTGTGTACAGATGAAGCATTGCTGCCCTTTCAGGAAGCTCTTCTTGCAAACTTCCAGCATTCCAAGCTCCCTTGCCATCCGCAGGTGCTTGCCATGGAATCCCTCACAGCTGGGTTCAGAGCATACTCAAGTTGGCTCTCCTAAAATCCAGGGGCTTCAGGGTGCTCAGCAAGAGCTTTAACTCCCCTGTTGCGGAACTAGACCTTCAGCACAGGGACCTTTCCAGCCTCATCTGCCCTTGTTCCTCTGTGTCTCTGCACAAAACACGGAGAGGAAAAGAACAGCAGGAGGGGCCTGTGTGTCCCAGGGCTCTGGATCGGCATCTCTTCAGCTCCACAGAGATGCAGGTAAAGTGAAGAACCCAAACTGTTTATTAATGGAAGGTGAAGCAAAGGGATGAGCTGGTGCCACAGATGCTTTTCCTGCGTGTGATCCTGGCAGGGCCACCCGGCGCGGCTTTTCCCTGCCTGTGACTCCCGGGGTGCTGGATAGCAGCCCAGTGTACGGAACAAGTGGCGAGTGCGGGAAGAGAAGGAGGCACAGGCTCTCTCAGTGTAACACAACCGGGTTTATTACCACCGAGGGTCAGGGACCAGAAAAAGCCCCGATCTCAGAGGGTCCAAGGGTTTTCAGGGCGAGGGGTAGGCGTGGTTGAGGGTCAGGGGTCCAGTAGTTTCAGGGCAAGGAGGAGGAACAGGGGGGGAATTACAGGTGCTCACCCAATGGGGGGGGGGGGGTAAGAATCCATTAACTGGGACCCCACGGGGGTGCAAACAAGAAAGAACCTTCAAGAACAAGGGGAGGAAAGGCAGAGAGCCAGTGTACTCAGGGGGCGGAGGACACTATGTGGTGGTCTCCTCCCACAGCATCCACTCTGGATTGCCGTGGGATACAACATCCTGGGAGGGAAAAAAGGGGATGGGCACAGTCTGAGCGCTGAAGAGATGAAGCTGTCAAAAGGGAGGAATAGTGGAGGGAAAAAAAGGGGATGGGCAGTGTCTGAGGGCTGGAGGGAGGGAGCTATTTACAGGCAGGGAGCGGGTTCAAGCCACGCGAGCTTCCCATAGGCTCAGCTGTGCCAATCATCAGCTGTGCCTGGAGCTCCAGAGGGTCTCCTCTGGTCTCCAGGTGGCCTCATCTTCTGTGGTACTTGGAGGTCTTCTAGGGATACTGGTTCTTCTGAGCTAGCGGATGAATGTAGTTCTGCAGCTTGTCCCTCGAATGTAAGTTGAATAAACAGGCTTATCAGAGAGGGACTGTCGTCTCCTCTCAGGGCCTGAAGGGCTGGAAGAGAGACAAACAGAGCCACAGTCAGAGCCCGGATCTGTGGGAATCCAAGGAGACCTTCCGGCCAGTGCCATCCCACCCAGCTCTTGCCACGGCCACAAGAGAGTAGGGGCCAACAGGATCAGCCACAAGGTGCTGGCCACCAATCCCCCCGCCCGAGTCCCTGAAATGTCTCTGTGCTCTGCCCACGCCACCCCTCGTCCACACAGGGAGCACAGCCTTTCGCAACAAGGGCAGGAATTGCAGCTCCCTGTACAGCTCACCCCGCCAGCCCCTGCTGACAGCCCGCTGCCCTCACTCACGCTCACTGAGGGCCCGGAGCTCTTCCTTCTGCCCCATCAGGAGCACCCCGGCGATCCCTGGGAACACAGAGTTCATCCCGGGCATAGCGGCCAGCGGCGCTGCCAGCCCAGTGGCCACACGCCCTCCTGCCCACGGCTGCCAGAGGGCGGCAGCAGCCCCGAGGGCAGCCGGGGCTCCACGGCGCCGGGCCCGGGTGGCGCTGCCGGGCCTGGGGCCGAGGGGCTACGGGGCGGGGAGGG